>VBSM01000605.1:7521529-7553858 GCA_008086735.1 Cheirogaleus medius | reverse complement strand
GTCTCACTCTTGCTCAGGCTGATTTCGAACTCCTGACCTTGAGCGATCCTCCCGAGTTGGCCTCCCAGTGTGCTAGGATTACAGGCGTGAGCCACTGCACCTTGCCCCCATCTATCCTTAGGTCAGCCAAGGAGTCAGAGTTGCTGCCCAGGAAGGGAGTGTGAACTTGGGGGAAGCTCTCTTCAGCTGATGCGGGGTGGGTCTGAGTAGCTCACCACAGCATTGCTACATCACCCCTTATGCTGTCATATCCATAACTGTCATAGAGTGAGTTTTGGGTACTGCTTTCATAGACTTTGCTTGCTCTCTGTCTTATAGTCCATTTAGTGTTGCTATAACAGAATACCTGAGGTTGTGCAATTTATAAAGAAAAGGGGTTTATTTGGCTCACCATTTTGGTGGCTAGATAGTCCGAGATCACAGCACCAGCGTCTGCCTGGCTTCTACTGGGCACCTTGTGCTGCGTCACACCATGGTGGAGAAGCAGAGAGGAAGTGGGTTCATGCCGAGAGTACCACCCACGAGAGGCATCCTCACACCATGACAACCCACTCCCATGGGAACTCATCCATTCCTGTAAGAACTAACCCAGGCTCAAGAGAAAGAGATGAATCCATCTTAATGACCTAATCACCTCTGGAAGGCACCACCTGCCAGCCCTATTGCATTGGAAATTAAGGTTCCAGCATGAGTTGTGGCAGGGACACTCAAATCATACCAATCTCTTTCCCTAGTGTGTTACATGAGGAAGGTTAATGGGAGGAACCACAAACTTTGCAGCTGATCTTAAGACTTCAATTGACAGTCATCATTCCCTCCTCTGCTACCAATTCTAGGGTCCCTTCACCATCAGTTGGCACCTCTGTGCCAACAGGTAGCTGCTGCAGTGAACTTCATTTCTGAGAGGGGTTCACCCCTGGTCACAATGCTCTTCTTAGGCGACGGCTGCTGCATTTATCCATTTACTTTTAATATTGCTCATGAGAACAACAAGAGGCAACCCAGTGGATTGCCTGGGTACCAAACATTCTTGCCTGCCCTTATGGAGCACAAGCAGGTGTATCCTCTCCTGATGATCAGGTTCAACTCCCCCACCAGGACGATCACTCTTTCTCACGCCTGACGGACTTATGGCATGAAGAGATTGAAGTGCCCAGGCAGAAGTCATAGCTTGAATTTCATGTGTCCCTTACTGTGACCCCCGCTAGAAGTGTTTCTCCTCAGGGAACCAGGCCCTCTAAATCTTCAGAGTCCAGTGTTACAGCGATCGAAAGCACAAATTCTCTAATGGGCTCAACCTTGAATGGTAAGTGAAGCCACTGCTTCTAGGTCTTGGTTCCTGAACCCAAGAATCTACTGATTTTTAGTGTGTACTCCATCCTAGGGAATAACACCCCATCCGGTCAGAGTACTATCTCCATGCTGGAATCTGAGCTGCATCTTCAAAAGGCCTTTCTAACAGACTTCCAGCCTCTGACTGTGTAATAGAACCAGTAGATCCCACAGTCACCTGCCCATTGCCACACCTTCTTTGATGTGATGCAGTTTTCTTGGTGTGGTGCAATGTTACGTGAGAATTCAATGTCAGTGGATCAAACACAGTGTGAGCCCTTGGATATTGATGCTAGTTAAGGAAGACAGGCAAATCCATACCCAGAATATGTCAGTTCTAGTCATGATGTGTCACTGTGTCTTTTAGGGGGTATATGTGTTGGGAGGACATTGTAGTCAACTTGCCACCAGAAGATGCATTGGTCTCCTTGAGGATGGTACAATAGTGGGAGCTCAGGGCTGGTTTCTGATGCTGACAACTTGCACATTTAGCAGCAGGAGCTACATCAGCACTGGGGAGTGTGAGCCCACACTTTAAACCCATATAAAGTCTCCATCTCTGCCACCACGGCTCCCCTGGTCACTCTCAATTGTGCTAGAATTGGAGTAGCCAATGACAGAGGGTGGCTAATGTCAACTGGCCGAGTCATCCCACTTACCAGATTTAGTGCCTGTTCTCCAGTGGGGATTCCCTAGGGGTATCCATATGCAGTATGGGGATCTTCACACTCTAAACCCACTCCCACATGTCCTTCCACATGCTTTCCCCAGATATCTGTGTCTCTGATTTTTCAACCTTTCTCCTTCCAGGTTCCTGATCACTGCTCAGGAACCCATACATGTTCTTACCATAGACCACCTCCACCACCCCAAAAGCAGAAAACAAAAACCAAAGTAGAAGAGGTGCACCACTCAAAGCTCTGCCTATTGGGAGTATTCCCCTTACTGCTGTCTTTTGTGTCACCCCTGAGCAGACCTGTGTTCAGTGGCAGTCCATTTCTAGCAAGCACCCCCATACCAAACAACACACACATATGAATGAAGCTTGACTTTTCTTGTCCTCTGTCAGACGATTATAAGGGAATCCCCCCATCCCCTCCATGCAGCCATAAGAATGACCTGAGGGAGACAAGCAGGTGCAGCAATGGTGGGTAACACATAGGTGTTCGTGACCTGTTTTTGTAGCTGACTTGTGTCCTTTAGCCCAGCTCGTGACTGATCCCAATGTACCACTTCCATCTCACTGCAGATTACGGTTGGGGCTATTTGACCTTATGACTTGGTGAATTTGAATCCAGTTCACAGTGGGCAATTCTGGTTGTACAGTACTTGAAGTACCGTGGTCAGGTGCTCTACCTCTAGCAGAGCCTAGTAGCACATTAGTACCTGGTTTTCAAATGGATTATCATTCTCACTGCAGGATCTTTCTTGAGAACTCTATGGTGTACACTGGATTTTGTTGAGGTTTGTCATAAATTCCACATAGAATCTTTTCCCATCATAGGGACCTCAAACATCATAGGACTGGCTAGGCCACATGGTCAAAGCCACAGATCTTGTTATATCACAGCCCAGACCTGGGCCAGAGCCATTTCCTTACCTGAGCTTTACTCAGAGCTGGCAGTCTCTGGTGTCACCTAGTAGGTGGATCGGAGCCGTGTTTCCTGAGTGTGGCAGATGCTGTCTTCAGAAATTGAAGAGGTTGTCCTTGTGTTTTTTTCTTAGTGGTGGTGCAGGAAGTGATAATCTGTCTTTTACTCTAGAAAATAAAAATGCCCCAACTTCTCCAGGCCACTGATTTCCAACTAATGTCATAGATAAGGCAGATCTCCGGTTCATAGAGTTTATTACGAATGCTCTGAAGTGCATGCACTCTTGCAAAGCCTCCAGGGCACTTGCCACTTCTTGCTCATCCCATCTGATTAAGGATATGTCATTGATGTCGTGACCAACATGTTGCTTTCCACAGTGTCCAGGTGGTGCAGGCCCCTCCTCATTATATTCCGATGGCAGGCCGGATACCTTCTTGTGTGTTCCAGGTAAAAGTGGACTGTTCCTGATCCTCCTCAAGCTACTCTGGTACAGATGCCACATCTGGTACAATATCTGCAATGGGGCTTACTATTTAATTGAGTCTGATGTAGTCCACTGTCGTCCTCTGGTTTCTGTCTGGCTTTTGTAGGGTCCAAACTGGCATATTCATTGGTTATGGTGAAGTCTACCAACCTCATATCCTTTAGGTGTTTAAGGATAGCACTAATTTCTGTCATTCCTCTATGGGTGTGATATTATTAATTTACACTCTCAGCCAGAGGAGCCATTGCAGAGCTTTTCATTTGCCCTTTCCCAACACGATAGCTCTTACTCCTACTGCGAAGGTCAAGGAATCTATGTGGGTGCCCTGCCATCTTCCAAGTATTAATACATCCATTCCAGTTGCACATTTGGGAAGCAGAGAAATGGCCACTGGGTGGGTCCATGGACACAGTGGACCATGACCACTGTAATCCAGACTGGGGACAAATTCCATTTGATCCATGTGCACCCCACTCCACAGGGGGACCCCAGTGAGTCTGGAGTTCTCTGGATATAGATGTCAACTCAGACCCTGTGGCCAACATTTCTCAAAATGTTTGTGTATTCTCCTTTTCCAAAATACGGTCGCCTGAATAAACGGCCATAGATCCTTTCGGCAAAGTGCTATTGGAATCATGACTGTATTTACTTGCCATGGGGACTCCTGAGGACCTTGCCTCTTCTTTCATTTGTGGGGTCTGAGTCAGAAAACTGGCCCGAGGATTAAGATTTGTTTTTATCTCTTCTTCCATCATCTATCACAACAGTTCTGGCATTTCAGCTTTACTTACTATGGGCCATAATTTTCTCCAGAGTTCCAAGATGCATCCTAGCAGCAGGATAAAAACATCTCCCAGAGCCCTTGCAAGGGTGGCAAATAATCTATCACCTTAGATGCTCCCATATAAATAAACTCACCCTACCCAACTGTGCGTTTCTCTGCTTTGATTCATCACCCTCAGGGTCCAGTCCCATAAACATTCTCTGTACTGCCTTTGGCCAGTACATGTGGGCTGTGCCCGGTAGCCTCTTCAGAGTATATTCCCCATCTTCTCTCGGCAGGCTCGTACTTGCTCGCCGTGTGCGTTGTGTTCTCCTGACTCTAGATACTCGCCTGGTGAGAATGGGAGGTAGGGGCAGGTCCCCAGGGGCCCTGTGTGGTCCTGCAGTGCAGAGACTTCTGCCTCATGTTCAAACAAGGGCAGAGCGCACACAGCCTCTCAAGGGGAGGACGGGGCCACCTCTGCAGGCCAGAGGGCTCCGAGTGGTCTCCAGGTTTTGACAGCATTAATTCTATGTCCCCATCCCAGTCCTAGAGTCCCACTCATCCCAACTAGGCCCCTGATGTTGCCACGGCACACATGCCAGGGCTGAGAATTCAAATTTCTCTGGAGTGCTGCTCTTCTCGTAAGTCAGCCCTGGGCCTTGTTCTCAAACTTTTCTGTCCTCCTGCCACAGGAGGTGAGAGTCTCTTCAGATGCCTCCATTGAGGCCTTCTAACTTTCACACTTTGCTTTCAACTGATGATTCATAGCCCCAAGCTGTCATTGTCTTTCCCTAATGCATCAATGACTTGGCAAGAGCCATCAGAGGCCATTGTTCTCATAATTGTACCTTTCCTCACTCTAGGAGGCCTTCTCTCCCACTCACAGGACTGCGCTCATCTCCAGTGAAAGTTCTGACAACTGTGCTTCTCCGGGGCCAGGGATTGTCCTTCCTCTCCAGCTGGCAGGGGACCGGCTAGCTCTGCGATTCCACGTTAGAGTCCTTTCCTCAGGTCACTCCTGTCACCAAGTGCCTTAGGTCAGGTCTCTGGGAAACAGACATGGAGGTGAAAGTCTGGCGAAGAAGTGTTTTGGGGAGTGACCTTGGTACTCATACCCCCGAAGTAGTAAAGAAAGTAACACTAGGTGGAAGGAGATGCTGAACCTGGCTGCAGTTGTCACGCCCCGAGTCTGAGCTGGGAGGGCCTCTCAGAGTTGTCCTACCACGAGGCCAGCAGCCGGGCCCCTGGATCCCACCCTCACGTGTCAGCCGGGGCAGCTCCTTTCAGGGAGGACTCGGCAGGGGGCCTGTGTCCGCACACTCCCAGCAGCTGGGGTGTGTGTGTTGGCTGGGGTCTGGCTGGGCACCGCGGCTGCAGCGGCCGTCTCTTTTCAAGCTCCTCTTGCTCTGTCTGTTCCGTATTAAGCACTGATTCTCCCAGGCTGGCTTGCTTAGGCTTTCCCTTCTTGGACATGCGTTTCTCTGCGTGAGGACAGCGCAGTGGGGGCCCTGCGTCTACTCCCTTCGCTGTGGCTATGCCCTGTCCCGGGATTTCCGCAGCTCCCCACCCACTGCTTTGTATCAATACTTCTGTTTGCACCTCGCCCCTTTGGACTTCCCACCTGTTCGCATGACCTACTCGACTTCCTGGTTCATCCCCAAACACCATTCCTGTGTAGTATTTGTGCGTAGTCACCTCCCTGCTCCTCCCTGCAGGCCCAGGTTTCTGTCCTGCAGTTCCCAGCACAGGTATCACAGCCTATCTGCCTTAAATTGCTGCAAGGCTCCTACGTTTTGCCTCGGTATCCAATTTCGCTGTCTCTTTCCACTCCATCCCCTCACCTCAGTCCATCACCCATGCTGCTGCCAGGGCCAGCTTTCTAAAACACAAATCTTTATTTGTGCAGCAATATTTATGGAACATTTGCAATGTCCTACCTAAGTTATGTTCTAGGCAAACAATGGTGAACAATATAGTTAAAGTCTCTGCTCTCACGGAGCTTACATTTTAGTGGGAAGAGGCAGTCACTTAAAAGGAATGAATGAATGGATGCTAGATAGTGATAAATGCCAGGAATTAGAATGACGTGATAGAGAGATGATCTGGTTATTTTTTAGTAATATCAGTTGCCCGATTAAAAGCTATCAAAGGTTTCCCGTTGTCTTCTGGATAGAGTTCAGACTAGCTTGGAACAAGAGGCTCCCATGGAGATAAGTTCTGGGCCGTAGTGTAGATTAGAGGGGAATTCTTTCAGGCCCCTTGCATCTGGTAATTTGGGTGATCAGCTTTTCCTGGAAGGCCCGGCCTCTGCCCCAGTTACCTTCTTCCCGGTCTCCTTCCTTCCTTCATCCTCCCGTGATCGCCACACTCTGGGACAATGCTACTTATGACCAAAGTGACAAAAGCCCAGCTGGCCTCAGCAGGTTTATTCTTATCAGTGTGTGAAACCAAACAATTCATAATCCATTTCAGCAGTGACTCTTGCCACTATTTCTGGGAACTGTGCAATGGGACATGACTTTTGGGAGAAGAGATTTTTTTTTAAGCATGGAGGTGCCATGCTGGCTTCTCCTGAGGCCTGCAACTGTGGGAGATTTGTAGCACACGCACATAGCATTGTCCCCTCCCGCCCCGAAACCCCCACACCCCAATTCTAGCTCACTGAGGTCGTGGAAGGGGATTTCATTAAGCACGAAAACAAAATCAAGCATGTTATCAGGAGGTTGCATGGCAAAGATGATAACTCCTCAAAAATCCTGTTTTTCATCAGGAATCCGAGATTCACCTCACTCACAGCGCTCAACCCTGATGACAGCAGGTGGGAGAGGAAGCAGAACTTTCCCTCCTCTTGGCAGGCTCCTGCCAACCTGCCTTTAATTATTTATCAGACCATCTAATCGTCAATCCGAAAAAACTGATGGCTGCCTTCCTAAATGTCCCCAGGGCACAGCAAGGCTCCTCTGCCTTCCTCACCCTTATGTCCTCGCCTCCTCTCCTTTCCTTTATTCCGTGTTACCTTCGCTGCCTTTTCTCTGCTCCTCTCTCCCTCCCTTAGACTCCCTCAGCCCCGGTCACTAACTTAGCTCTACCTCCCCCTAGCGGCAAGTAAGGCAAATCACCCAGGGGCGCCCGGGCTGCCGCAGCCTCACTCGCTGTCATGAAGACTGAAAAGAGGTTCCCATGAAAGAACACGAATATTTATTACTTAGAGAAATTTAAACTTCTATTTTAACCACAACAGATAGTCCAGCCAAAAACCGTGAGATTTTTTCCCTTTATTGTTTGATTACAACATACGCACAAAAATTTACACCTACAGTTTATAAATTGAATTTCATAACATATTCAGTCAAGCTTTTTAGGTATTTTTCTATTATTATACATAAAATATAATTGATGGAAAAGAAAATGATTTCTTATTATACCTGTATGGTGATGTAAATGAAGTCGATGCTGTAAGATTGAGATTGGACGCATCGATGGCCCTTTTGAGGTAAACCAACATGCTGCACTGAATACACTGTGCTCTTAGGGTTATGCCTGTGTTCCGAGACTGACAATAGTCTCAAGGGTGGGGTGAGCCGTTATGACATGCAGAGGACTGGGAAGACCTCTCTGCTGCTAAAGATCTTACCCTGTGTCCTGTCGCCTTGGGCTGAAGTCAGACATTCACATTGATAGGCAGAGCCTTAGAATCAGTGATCGTTCTTTCCCCTTTGCACTGTTAGCCTCTGAAAGCTAACTCTGAGCCCTTGGGAAGAGGGTGCTGTATGCAGCTGGGTCAATTGTCATAATAGTGGGAAGTCAAAGAACAGAAGGAGAAGTAGGGACAGAGAATACAGAGCATTTTAGGAGATGCAGAAAGGGTGTGAATAGGGAGCTCATAGCTTGAACTCCAATTCTTCACAGGCACAGCTTTTTAAAATTTATATTTCATGAGTCCTTAGGAAAATTTCTCTCCCCAAAATGGCAGTGGTGCAGGTCTGGGGCAGAAAGCAAGGCCTTCCTTCTTTATTTTCCATGTTAAATGTTAACTCATTAAATCCACCCAACAACATTATGAGGTAGGCACTGTTATAATATTCACTGTACAGGTACACTGAAACTCAGAGAAGTTAAACAACTTGCCCAGCACTTACCAAGTGAGCGAGAGGCTGTGGCTCCCTCTGGCAATCTGGCTGGCACATGCGGGCACTCGCAGGTGCTCCTGGGCTGCTCTCCCAGCCGGAGCGAGTTCAGGAGCATCACCTTTTCTGACTGTGGGACATTAAGCCAGACAACTCAAATGTGTTGCATTGCTCATTCTTTACATCTACCATGATCATAGAGGCAACACTGATTGATTATCAGTGCAATTAGGTCTTAAAGAGGATATTCTTGTACTGAAACTTAATTTAGTATGAAGAATTATATCTTATTCTTCAGGCTTTTAAATTTCATCCTGCAGCAATGAGTTGGTATCCAGGTGGCCTCGATTTCTACGTGTTTATGTGGTAGAGATGAGAATACTCTTCACACCTTTAATGGACACTCATTTCATTAATTTCTGTAAAACAAAGACAATAAGAGTTTTAAAGAAAGTCTTTTCATGTGGTTTAAATGTTTTAAAAATAATCAAATTAAATTTTTCACAGCAGCAGGAGCAGGGAGAACTCGCGCTGTGTGGCCTGGACTGTATTTGCCAGGATGTAGCATATTGTTCTTGGTAGGGGCTGAAGAAAGACGGTGAAGAAAACCAGCTCCGTGACTGAAACCCAAACTCACTTTGCACACTCAGGAAGTAAGTTGAGTTAAAAGAACAATTAAAGAGAGGTCAAACTTGCTCTTATTATAGAGACTTTTTATGCTTCTTTCTGTCTAGGATATGAGCGTAAACTTATGTAGTTGGAACTATTATCCAGGCGTAGTAGATCTAATTCCAGATCAGCCAGTGAAAGTTTGTAGTTTTCACTCTAAGTCTCTGCAACAGCAAAGTCAGATCCATGTTGCTTCTGTTATGTAGTGTTTCCTACTATATTTTTGAAAATGTGATCAATTGTCACATAGTTAAAAGCAAATACTGGGTTAGTTTCCAGGGACAGTGGTACTCTTACAAAAGTGATTCCAATTCTTATGTTCTTTAAAAAACAATTCAAGTAAACATATTAAATAAGATTCCAAACCTTTTACCTCTTATTACTGGTCCATCTAAAATTTCATCCATTTGGAATGGATGAGGAGGTGTATGATATCCTTGGGAAGATTTTAAGATTTTAAGTCTGGTCTGGGGGCAGCTCAGTTTTATATTTTTATATAAAAAAGACTTTTTGCTCACAAAGCCAGATGGTAGACAGAATTGCTCTACTTAATGCTGGAAGCTGTTCATGACAGACCGTGCACTGGATACACTGACAGAGATGAATGCTTTGGAAAGGTTTCCACTGAACACAGAAACTCCATTTGCAACGGAGGAAGGTTTGTTCATTGCCTAAGTGACCGATCTTCAAGGATGGCTTTAAGAAAGGTGTGAGTTGAAAATTAAATCTGAAATCACAAAATAAGTAATATCTTCCTGTGTACTTACACATTTGAGAATATGATTAATATCTGGTCATTTGGCAGGAACTGTTATAACAGATCACATCTTAAACAAACTTATACACAATTTGTGTGCTAAAATGCATTTGCTTAGCAGAAAATGATTAGATGTTTGCCCATTTGTAACAAGGATCAGCTAAGATTTGTGTTGCAAAAAGAAAATTAAGAAACCTGGCATATCATCTTTGTGAATGATTTAGAATAATATTTTGCTTAAAAAAACTAATCAGTGTAGGATCAGCATTTTACATTGTATGTTTATGTACAGAAACTCATGTATATAGCATTTCTCTTTCCAGAAGTAATTAGGGGATTCAGGTATTATTTGTGAATATTTTGTTATATAAAAGAGGTCCCTGTGCTGAACCACACAGTGGGGATGGTAAATCAATGGTTCCTTCCAGGGTTTGTTATGTTTGATTACACTTATATTCCATAATATTTTACCCTTTTCATTTTGTGCTCACATTTTCAGTGGTTTATGAAGTAACAGTCTCTAGATTACATTCCAAATGGAAAGTTGGCATGAAAATTCTCAATCCAATTATTACTATACACATTTTGAAACAAATCATTTTAGCCTTTTGAAAATTTTACAGGAGGTGATAAAAATGGGAAATTTCAGGTTTCAGATGTTTTATTGCATTCTTGTAGCATAATAACAGCTTCATTAAAACTAATTCCACAATACAATGTGAACTTTGTGAGATGTTTAAAACACTTTTGCTGGCTTCCCTTTTAAAACTTTGTATGCAAGAGAAGTTGTGTTATTTTATAGTTTATGTTTCATTTCATTTTGCTGAGCTTTCAGGATATATTGAATTACTACTCCCAAATGCACGATGGCAGGAATTAAAGAGCTTGCCAAGGGGTACCCCTCTTGAAGGAGAGGATTCAGGACACCTCCAAGCTAAGATCACACCTATTCTAAGACATTGGAATCAGTTTCAGGGTTTATTTCAATCTCCTGAGTTAATCATCCTTCAACTTAAGGACTAGAGGTGGGTTTGAGGGAAGTTCTTATCTAGAGCTTTCTGTTCTGTCATTCGAGGAGAAAGCAAAGGTGACTGTCTATCCTCTGCATTTGGGAAGTTATTGTTTCACAGACAACACATTTTAGAGGGGTAGAAAGGAACCTCAAAAGTCATCTACTGCAGGTATACTTTTAGTATTCAATTCTCCTCTCCAAAATCCTTCTTCCAAACAATGCCCAAATGTCTCCAGTGGTGGGAAATTCCGCCTGCAAAGACAGTGCTTTGCGTCTGTGGACACCCCCACTGTCACGGAGTTCTTCCTGATGTGTAGCTGAAATCTGTCTTCCTGTAATTTCCACCCATTGTTCCCGGCTATACGCCTCCGACGCAGACAGCACAGGCCTCGCTTCTATTTTCTAACAGCCATTCACTCCCAGAGGAAGGCAGTGGGCAGAGTGGGGAGGACGGGGCTTTGCAGGCAGTCGTTGGTCTCCTCCTCCATGAAGTGTGATTGTAAAACCTGACTTACTGCGTCGCTGTGGAGATTCAGGAAATGTGTATGAGGCACTGAGTGTAGTCCCCAGCATGTAGCAGTGACTATTTCTATTGAAGGTGCCTGGTCATTTTCCTCCGTGTTTTCTTTTCTTTAGGCAAAGTGGCCTCTAATTTTTCATCTGCTTACATACTTTGTCGTTTGGGGTCTCTGCCTCTTGCAGTCAGTCTGGTCTCACCCAGAACATTCCCCGTCCTTTTGTAAACGTGGCACCTGCTGGGGAACAGAGTGGAAACCCTCCCCAGGGGCTGGTCACAGAAATGACGTTGGTGTTCCCCATTTGGAGAATAAATGCTCAGCAAATGCCCGCAGAACGAATGGTGGGCATTTCATAGAATAAAAAGAATAAGAAACTTTAAAACTGAAGTTCACACTGTCTGTATGATACTGTTAAATGATGGGACGTAACGTAACAGGCACCTGCGTGTTCACTACGCAGCTCGCTCCTCACACCGACTCAGTGGTCTGGCTACTGTCTCTCTGTTTGCCCACTGAGGAAGAAGCAGTTGGGAGAATTTAAGTGGCCATTTAAATAAAAGCAGTGTTGCAGATCGAACGCAGGTCCTCTCCCTTCAAACCCGGCGCTTTCTCCATATCACACTTTTCCTGGGGTGAGATGAACATTCTGGATTTCTTTCCATTCTCCCAATCCAACATCCCAATTTCCCTCTTGCTGCCTCCTGCTCCTTTTTCTGACTTGGCAAGAGCAGAAGTGGCAGGGGTGGGGAGGGAAGGCGTCCTTAGCTTTTCAGCCAAGGGGCGATGGTAGGTTTGAGACGACCCTCCCAGGGAGCAAGGCCGTCTCAGTCTCCTGGAAACAAATGAGAAAAAAATGTGTTAGTTTCTGTGTTAGTCAGGTTCTCCAGAGAAAAAGAAACATGAGGCTGCCATCTATCTATTTATCTACCCACCTGACTGTTTTATATGTATGTGAAAGGAGATGCACTGTAGGAATTGGCTCACATGATTATGGAGGCTGAGAAGCCCCCTATCTGCCATCTCAAGCTGGAGAACAGGAAGGCTGGGGGGTCATTCAGTCCAAGTCTGAAGGCCTGAGAATGAGGGGAGCCACTGAGGCAAATCCCAGTCTAAGGGCCAGAGAAGACGAGATGAGATGTCCCAGCTCAAGCAGTCAGGCAAGAAGGAGCAAATTTGTCCTGCCACCACACCCGGGAGGGACATCTACTTTACAGAGTTTACCTGTTCTAACACCAGCCTCACGTGGGAACACCCTCACGGGCACACCCAGAATGAAGTTTAATGGGGGCACCCCATGGCCAGCCAAGGTGACCATCACAGTTACTTTAAAGGCAATTCTGACAAAAACCCAATTCCATCAGGAGAAAAACAGAGGTAAAAATGGTTTGCGTGTGGTAGGAAATCAATGGTGCAGGTGCCCTTATTGCTGACTTGTGTAACCCTTCTCTGGAGAACTGAAAACCCCTGAGGAGAGCCGGCACCTTCTTACCTCTGCTGTGTGCACCGGCAGTGCCGGCTCCCATCGAGAGACAGGTGGAAACTCAGAAGGAAAGTTTCTATTAAATCAGGTCTCGGTTGTCCTGTCTCCAGCAGGCCACGCACACACAGGCTGCTCAGAGACTTCCCTTCCCCACGATGACCCAGCTTCTGCTTCCAGTGTATCCCACTGTTGACATCTGATCCTCTTGAAGGTTTCCCCAAGACAGCACGTAGCACCCCAGTCCCGAAGGGGCAGTTCATAAGACGGACAGAATCACCATTCCTTGGTGAAGGCTCTCGTAATTACACCATCTGTGGACTCTTTAACACTGCTCTAACTAGAGACTTTCGAATCATTTGAAAAACATTACAATTTAAAAATACAACAGAATCTTGGTCTATGGTTAGACATTTAATAATATATTCAAGGCAAGTGGTTATAAAGGAAAAGATATGTCTATGGCCAATATTTCATATAAAACAGACTCAAAACCAGTAAGTCCTAACACCATTAGCCTAGAAAGGCTGGGATGGAGGCTGTCCAGCTCATAATATTAATAAAATTCCTCTTCTTTTTATGTTATTTCTTTTCCAGGTCACATGAAAACAACTATAATAATATATTTTGCCTGTAGGTGCCAGGACTTGTATTGTTCACTTGCAGATACTTTTCTTTATCATGTTTGGGAATGAAAGCCTGGCCACAGCGCGGGGAAGAGCGCGGCGGCGCAGATAGGGAAAAAGAATGGGAGGCGCAAACGCCTTTGTACAGGGACTTTCAGTAGCTTCACGACACTAGACTCTTCCTTTGCTTACGCCGGAGACCTGTAGTCTAGCTCTTTGGGTCATGCTGTGCTATTCTTGCAAAAGCCCTTGCATCAATCACTGTCCCTACAGGAAACGCTGGCACCTCAAACCGGGATGATAACGGAACTTTTACAAAGGTGTGTGCCAGCTTTGGGAAACCCCAGGGAATAGCGCAATAACCCAGTGCTGTCACCATCCCTGGGCCCAAAGAGATAAGGGGAGGGGTGGTCACTGGAACTGGGACCAGCAACCTCATATGGAAGAATGCAGCCAGCTTCCCGAGACCCCACAGGGAGGGAGCTGGAGGGATAGAGATCCCAAACTCTCCTCCCAATCTCCCATCAGGATTCCTCGTTGGTCAGACCTAACTAGAATTCAGAGGGCTAGAGAGCTCCTGTTGTCCAAATAGGGCAGCTCAGCAGAGAGCAAGGTGGTAGGGGATGGGAAATGGATTTGGACCGGCAATGGGACCACCTGGATACCAAGGCATATCATAAAGGCAAGCGTTTCGTGTTGAGCTGATCAGTGTTGCATGGAGTAGTATAAACTGTAGGCTTTATCAAGATTGTGCTCTTGCAGAATCATATACAATGATTTTTCCCCCTTCAATCACAATATAAATTTCTCCAACCTGAAATTATTGCTTATTTTGCGTGTGTGTGTGTGTGTGTGTGCACTTGCATGTGTGTTGTTTGTTGTCTAAACTTCTGGGTGGTGAATTGGAATCTGGACCATGGCACGAGGAGCAAGCAGGCCTGATGTTTCATTTCCTTGTGTGGGAGGGAAGACAATGGAACTGGGCTCAGCACAGAATTTCTGAAATTGGGCTGCTGGATTCCCACACATGGTGTTATTTAAAACTGAATAAGCCAGACTTTAGTTTTTTTTTTTTTTAATTTAATATTTCCAAGGTTTATTATTATTCGTTGCCCTGAAACTTCTACATAACTCTAGGCTGCAATGCTGAATCAATTGGGACACCTTAGGTACTATCCAAGAGCTTTAATTCCCAAAGCACTAAAAGGATCTTATTAGAAGCCACTCACGCCCTGAAGGAGGTCCCACAGGGGGAAATCTAACAGACTTCAGTATTGCTCTGTGAATTGTTGTCATTGTTTGGTTCAGGCTTTCTGAGTTAGACCCTAGAGGGCTGGAAACGGGATCCACCCCGCAGGAAATAGCTGTGGCTCCTCTCAGCGAGGTGAGCCTTGGACTGAGAGGCAGACTTGTCTCTGGGGCTGGGGGAAGCTAAGTCTGGATTCGGAGCTTTGGAGCTGACAAGATGCCCATCGACAGAGATGGACTGGTTTCACCCCACAGTACCCTGGGCAGGGGAGGCTGGGCAGGGCTGCTGAAGGGGAGCCTGGGAGCCTGGGACCCCTGGATCTGAGGGTGCCCACATGTAGGAGGGGCTAGGACACACTTGTTCTGCTAACTTTGAGCTTTCCACACATTCCTGCTAAAAGTCACAGTTGCTGGGGATTCAGGAAGACAGTGTCCACTCTTCAAAATAGCGTAGGGCGTCAGGGGGCATTTATGTCTGGGAGCTGCTGTGTCCAGAACAGCAGAGGCAACCGCATGGCTGCAGGAAGTCAGGACAGGGAACCACACAGAGACTATGCCCAGGTGGGCATGTGGGCCCAGAGAGCTCGTGCCATAATTCCTTAGGTATTAAAAAGAAGCGTGATTCCACTGCATAGCTATAGCTACTGAGGCCAGCTATGCGTGCAATATGCACATGAGCAGAACACAGCGTCTCCTGTCTCATCCAGTGTCTTGCTGCTCCTACCAGTGACTTGCTCCACTTGGTAGACACTCTTCATGGACGGTTAACACAGCTTACTATAGATCATACGTGAGTAGACGGATTCTCTTATAACTAGAGTGATAGAGGATGTGCCAGGCAAGTGTACTGTGAGCCTGATGTCTAGGAAGACATACAGAGTCGGGTGGCAATGTGCCATGGGAATCGGACTTGAAGCCATAGCTTCTCACTGACGGTGTGGGCGTGTAGGGACGTGAGTCTGAACTCAGGGCCACCACCCTGGGAAAGCGTTGCTTTGTGGTCTGCCCAGAGTGGGGCTTAATGACTGTCTACCCGAGAAATGACTGAGCTTGATGACCTCACGCAGGTTGTTTAATCTAAGGTTTCTACATCTGAAAACAGACACAGCAAGAGTCATCACCTCGTAGGGTAGTTGTCAGCATGAAATGAATTGCTACATATACAATGTTTAGAAGAGTGTCTGGAACATACAAAATTTTCAATTCATTCACTCATTAATCACTGAAGAAATATTTATTGAGTTGTGTGAACAGGAGTTATATGTTTTAGGGTAGATAACACACATAGCTGGAATGCATTGTGAGGGCATAGATCATGAAGATCTTTGTAGTTTAATCCTTTTATTCACATCACACATTTCTCATAGGTTGTGAAGATGTGCATGTCATGGGCTGTAAGCCACACATGGGCCTTACCAGGTTTGCTCAAGGTAAGCATTTCTGGTTTCTGACCAAGATGGAAGGAAAAAAATGCATTCTTATGGAAATTGTTCATTCTTTCTCAATTGCTAATGCTTCCTTGAGGATTTAGGGGTTCAACACTACTGAACTGTGGGCTGGAAGTGTAAATGAATGACCTACTTCACCACTGTACTGGAAAGAAAAGTCCCGCTTACAGTGGAATTGACTTTTGGAAATTAAGCAAGAGGAACTTCCAACTTTTGAACTCTGCAGTAGGAAAGGGTAGAAATTGAAAGTTGGTTTAAATGTAGAAGTTTTTTAGGGATTTATAAAACATTTTTTTGGAGGAGAGGGCGAGAGGCCTTCCAGCAAGGGCCTGAAACCCCAATTCAATTTAAACACACAAAGAAAATCTCCCCAGCTCCATGCCACATGGCTACAATTCACTCCAACGCATGCTTTTTGCACAGTGTTGGGGGTTGAATGTTTACAAATATTGCACTTTGTTTGTAGAGCTGGATCTCAGAGTTCAGATCCCATACTCCTTAGTTACATTAACTGATTTCAGGAAAAGAAATTGGGAAAAAGACTTACAAAAAGCAAAGAAAGAAAACCTGGCAAAATTTTCTCATCTAGTAATGATGGAATTTGGCATGGAGGAACCTCACTTTTTCATGTTTATCCTGCAAGATTTATTTATTCATTTATTCTACATAGGATCTTTGAGAGCCTCCTTTGTGCCAGGCCTTGCCCTTCGTGCTGGAGATGACATGGTGAGGGTCTGGCTCTCACAGAGCTGACGATTCACAGGGAGAGGTGGATATTAATGACATTGATTGTCATGACCAATGTATGATTTACAACTAGGATATACGTAACCGTAATACTTGTACCCCCATAATATGCTGAAATAAAAAAATAAAATAAAATAAAAGCAAAAACAAAACAAAACAAAAAAACAACTAGGGTGTTCCCAAGAGGAGGAATTGCTTGACTAGGGAAGTTGGGTAAAGCTGAGCTCGGGAGGAAGAGCATACACAAGCCTTTCCCTCCAAACTCTACAAAGTTATAATCTGATATAATAGAAAATTTTGGTACTTTGAGTAATAGGTGTCTCATCAGAATTGATATTTGCCAAACTTAACATGATAATTGAACGCTGTTTGCTTATTATATTGTGTATTTTAGTTGTTTTCTAATAAGTAAAAGCATTTGTATATTTTTAATAATGGAGAGATTAAATTTAAAATGTTAGTAAAAATCTATAAAAAAGATGCTTGTTGCAACTTCAAATCTATTAAATAAAATTTAATTAATAATTTATTGTTTTATTAATTTATTTATTAATAAAACAATTAAAAACAGATTGTACATTTTATATTGTGATGCTTAAAGTAGATGACCTAGTTTATATCAAAAGAGAAAGCCTGAATGTATGAAACAGACCATATTGTAGGTATTTCAAATGCATTGGTAAATACTATTTTAAGAAGGTGATTAGCAAATTAATGCAAAATTTGGAGTATTTTTTATTTTGCATTTTTCTGGACTATTTATAAACACTTGGTGCTCAAAACACACACAAAGAGGTAATGATAATTTATCATATTATTCTAAAGCAATAACATAGATTGCACACTTCTAACTGATTACCTGGTTGACAGAGTAAGTGTTACAGAAATGGGTCACTATGATGGCTACAGAACCAGCTGCTCCTGAGTACAGATCTTTCCTGGAGCTCAAAGTGGGTAGCTCTACCCATATAAATGGCAGGTGTCTCCAATGGAAGTTATTTAAAACCTGTCACTGTTTCACCTTCTTTCCCATCACCAACACATCCAGTGACTCAGGTGCTTGCACCTCCTCGACCCAATCACTCACCCAGAAACCCTGGGCTCCTTCTCTCATCCCATTCGAATGGTTCCAGAGCCTGCCTTTGGAAGTCACTCAGACCCACCTTCACCTCTGCACGTCACTGACTGCCACCGACTGCCTTAGCTCAAGGCCTTCAGTCTCAACTTCCTGGAGCAGAAGCCTCTCCCCTGGCCTCCCTACCTCCAGAATTACCACCTTCTATTGCAGTGGCTTTCGAAGCAAGGTTCCGGGACCAGCAGTAGCAGCTAGAGACAAGTAAGAAATGCAGATTCTCAGGCGGCACCCCAACCTACTGAACTGGAAACCCCGTGGGTGGACCCTGCTGCAGTGTTCGAGTGTGCCATGTTTGTTCCCAGTTAGTAGAAATGAATGGTTTTCCCGGACACATGTTTTCTTCAAGCTTCTGTAGGCAGACCAGACCATTGTCTTCACTTCTCTCTTTCACTTTTTGCCTGGAAACCTTTTATTTCCCATAGTTCTACTATATTGCTGCTGGTTCTGCCCAGTTTTCCCGGAATCACTCAGTTGGGTCAGTTGCTCTCCCTCCAGGACTCCACTGTGCAGTGCTCACACCTCCTACCTGTGAGGTTCACACACCTGCCCCTTTCTCATGGCACCTGCTCAGAGAGCAGGGAAAGAAACCGCTATTTCTGTTCCTGTGCTCTTGCTTCTTGGCGCTGGCTCTAATGATGCCTCTCGGCGCTGGCTCTAATGATGCTTCTCACTAAAGGTTTGTGGAACCTCCTGAACGGAGCTCCATTGTGCCCTCTGGCTCCCGGTTCACCCTGGCGTTTGTGCTGGCACAGACTTGAGACCTTGCTTTTGGACTGGCCCTAGACGCATCACTTGCACTCTCACTAAATTGAAAATGACAGTATCTGGTTTGTCAATGCCACAGGACTTTTGAGGACCCAGTGGGAAGCCCAGAAAGTTCAGCTGCATTATTAACATATCCCTCTGGACACAGACGCTGGCTTGAGCCAAGTCCGATCTTTCTCTGCCTTCTGAACCCTGTAATTTGGACAACTTGCGACTTGATGGCCCTGACACTGCTCAGACCTCTTGTCACACTGCTCCACCAAGACCAGGTCCTGGGAAAGTCCTAATTCCCATCGATGGTAAAAATGGAGGTGTAGGGTGATGCAGGAATGCTGTGAGAAACTGAGGCTCAGGATGCCAGGGAGGAACCTGCCCAGGGGCGAACTCTAGAGCTGCCCGGAGGGGAAGACGTCAACACGGCACCTGAGCAGAGTCTGTCACAGACGACAGAGGGAGGTCACGGTGGCCCAGGACAGAGCTGAGCAGTCCTGGGGCCCTTCCAGTTGCTAAGGAGTGTCAGAGCCAGGATGTGATTCCCACAGTCTGTACGCACATCCGCTAAACGCTGTTGCCTAATCTGCCAGTTCTGCAATGGCATTGAGCCGCGAGGGCGCAAGCACAGAACACAGCAGCGGAGGTGTGCTTCTGAACCTGTGACTTCTGGTGGGGAAAGATAGACTTTCACCTTCTTATTCATCTGCTCAGTTTTTATTGATGAGATCTAGCGTGGTATAGTGGGTGCTATCAGTTTAACTGGGTTCCCTCAAAATTCATATGTTGAAGACCTAACCCCAGCACTTCAGAATGTGACCATATTGGAGACAGGGTCTTTATAGAGGTAATCAAAGTAAAATGAGGTCAGTAGGGTGGGATCTAACTCAATATGACTGGTGTCCTTATAAAAAGAAGAAATTTAGACACAGACACACAAAGAAGGAAAAAAATGTGAGGGGAGGGAAGGAGAAGATGGCTGCTGGTACACTAAGGGGAGAGGCCTAGAACAATCCTTCCCTCATGGCCCTCAGAAGGAACCAACCCTGTAACACCTCGATTTTGGACTTCTGGCCTCCAGAACTGTGAGAAAATGCATTTCTGTTGTTTAAGCCACCCAGGTTATGAAACTGTATAGCAGCCTCAGCAAACTAATGCGGTGGGGGAAAGCATGAATTCTGGACCCACGAATCCCTCAGCTGTGGCATTTCCTAGCTTTGTGACTATGAGCAAGTTACTCAGTTTCTCTGTGCTTCAGTTTTGTCATCTGTGAGATGGGGCTGTACGTACCTCAGAAACTTGCTGCAAAGATTAAACAAGTTGATTCATGTGAAGCACACAGATAGCACCTGGCGCAGAGAAGAACGAGCTAAATGTGGGCTAATACTGCGGAGTATCTGCGAGGGCCCAGGCCCACCTCTCTTCCCCCATAGGCCGCAGGCCACCGTGGGAAAGACATTTGAAGACGGGATGGGAAGTGCATGTTCCTGGTGAGATGGGTGGTGACGCCATGGTGGGATGGGTAACACTGCTGGTCTCTCCGTTTTCCTACCAGTGAGACAGGCCGAACAGCAGGGGTCACTTCCTGGTTCCATGCATGAGGGAAGGGACTGGTTCCAAGCTGGGGAGGGACAAGAAATGGAGGGAGGACAGACACTTCCTGCAGACTTATCCTTTATTAGACATGCTACTGTCCCAGGGGTGCCGTAACAAATGACCACTCATGAGGTTGGTTTGCTTGAAACAACAGAAATTCATTCTCTCGCAGTTCTGGAGGCTGGACGTCTGAGATCCAAGTGTCAGCGTGCTCTCTCTCTGCACAGGCTCTGAAGGACAGTCCGTTCCGTGACCCCTCCAGCTTCTGGTGGCTGCGTAACTCCCGTCTCTGCCCCCACGTTCACATCGCCCTCCCCTCACTGAGTTCATGTCTTCTCCTCTTCTGCCTCTTAAAAGGACACTTGTCATTGGATTTTGGGATCACCCAGGCATTCTAGGATGATCTTACCCCAAGATCTTTAATTTCATTGCATCTGCAAAGATCCTTTTTCCAAATATGGTTCCATTCACAGGTTGCAGGGGCTAGGAAGTAGACCTATCTGTTTGTGGTGGGCAGGGACACCATTCAACCTACAATATCAAGTATTTTACACTACGTATCTAATTTAGTCTTTATAATTTCTCCATTTTATGGATAAGGATACTTAGAAAAAGAGGTTGACTAGGTTACCCCAGGTGAGTGGAAGATGTAGGATTAAAGTATTTATATTCATAACCTACAGCCCTATGCCTCTCTTCTGCCCATGCTTTGAATTAAACGAGCTGTTTAAAATCTTGCAGAGAGCACCACCGTGCTGTAGGCGTGGGCACTCCAACGCGAGGGTTACGGTGAGAACGAAGGGAAGAATTGAGCTCATGGTTTTTTCATAAGATACCAGCTGTACCAGAAATATAGTCTTCTTCGAAACTGACAGCTTTATGTTCTTCCATCATGTTTGTATTCACAATGAGGACATTCACTTCTAATATTTAACTTACAGCTGGTAGGAAAAATCTTTGAACTCTTCTCAAGGTTTGTGCCAAATATTTTAAGATCCAAAGGCAGGCAAAAAGTTGTCATTTTCCTCAGCGGATTTTTCCCTCTTGCATTATTGTCTGGTTTATTCGCACTTGAACAAAACCATTTTAACAGAACTAAGTTCTGTGTTTTTTACTGGAAGGCTATCACTTCCCATCTTCCATATTAAAAACCAAAACCCAAACCAACGTAGATGGCTTCAGTTTGATTCCCTTGATTTTTTCGTCTTATGGACATATATGTTTTAATCAGGATATCAAAATTCCACTCTTCATGTCCTGGCTGGGGAATTCTGAGAAACAAAAACAGAAAGAAAACACTGGACTTTTCAGTTAGGAGTTTGAAACACAGTTCTTCCTTGTATTTCCTGTGTGACTTGGGCAAATAAGCTCAACTCTTTGTGTCTCTGTTTTCTCGTCTGTAAAATGAAGTTTAATAACATTTATCTCATGGGTTTCTCATGAGAATAAAATGAAACACCACATTTAGATCAGCTAGCATATTGCTTGGCATGGTATGTAGCTCGTCAACGCATAATTCCTCCTTCCCATTCTCCCTTCTTGTCTTTATTTGGTTAGAGTTTCTTCTGTTTTGTCTCTTTACTGAGTTTTCCATTGTTGGCAAAGAAACTTTATCTGAAGTTGTTTTGAATTCTAGAACAATCCTTGTTATTTGGCCTTGGTTTCTATATTTTTTAGAAAAGTCAGCCCTTTTCTTTTGACTCTGCCTTCTAAATTTTCTGTCCTGGCATCTTTATAGTTTCACTAACTCTCCAATGTGTTTCTGGGATAAAGTTTGCGTGTAAACACCAGGCAATTTAAATCACTGAGTCTCTGTTTCCCTGGAGGAAGGGCAGGGGCAAGGAGGGCTGGAAGGATCTGTGCACATCTTTTATAGTCTCTTTTCCACGATTTGAGTCAAACTCCTCTCTTTCTGGTTTAAAGTGCTCTCACAAATCATATGAGCCTGGGACTGGCCCAATTTTACCCTTTTGGAGAATGTTTAGCTTACTTTTGTACCACTTTAGATGGGAAGAGCTGGGGGAGAAAGCAAGTTGTTTCCTCTCTAGGTAAGACAGACAACTTGTGTTCTTACCAGGAGGCGAGCCCAGGGCCGCAGTCGGGAGGTTAGTGGTAGGATGGGCTGCCGGGAGAATGACAAACTCTGGCCCTTCTGAGAGTTGAGGTAATTTCCAGATTTGAATTGCCTGAATTTAGGAAAGACTGTCCATTCTTACAGATGCTTTGTAAATGCTACCCTTGAACTAAACCAGACACTCAGAGAGCTGTACCTTTGCTCCAGAATTGCTTTGGACATGATAATCCTTTCCCAGGGCTGCGGTACCGAACTACTGCAAACCAGGTGGCGTAAAATGGCAGAAATGTATTCTCTCCCAGATCTGGAAGTGAGATGCCAAAATCAAGGCACCAGCAGGGCCGTGTCCTAGCTTCTGTGTTGCCAGCAATCCTCGGCATTCCTGGCCTTGCAGTGGCATCACTCCAGCCTCTGCCTCCATCATCACGGGGTGTCTGCCCTCTGCGTGGCTGTGTCTTAACCAGGCATTCTCCACTCTGTGTGTTTCTGTCTCTGTGTCTCTTCCCTCGTCTTGCAACGACACCAGTCACGTAGAATTAAGGGCCCAGCCTACTGCAGTATAATGTCATCTTAACTTCCATCTTGATGGTATCTGTGAAGACCCTATTTCTAAAACAGATCACATTCACTTTTATCAAGGAGAGAAGACTTCAACATATCTTTTTTGGGGACACAATTCAACCCATAACGGGTATGTTTAGAACTGAGTTTTCCAGCCCTGAGAGTGAGCAGCATAGGAGGTAACAGACACAGTGAGACAATGTGAATGGAGGGATGTGTTAGAGGTAGAAGATCTGGATGTGAAGGCCATTCCTGCAGCTTACGAGCTGTGTGGTTTGACCTCTTAGGTTTCTTGTCTATAGAAGGGAGTAATGGGGTCTCTCATACCTATGTCAGATATCTGTTATGTGGGTCAAATCATGTTACTTTCTATTATATTCAAATATTTATAAATCTGGCTCCAAACAAGATTTATCATGCCACCTTTGATATTATCTCTCCATTTGTGATCTGGGCACACAGGGCTACTTGCCTTTCTCCAAATATATAATGTGACTGTCATCTCCACCCCTCAGCCCGTGCAGTTGCTTAAGCTATGAATGCCCTGGGCTCCATGCTTTCCTCACACTGGCCCCAGTCTGAGCTAATTGCTTCTTCAGTCACAATTCCACCATAGCCCTGAATATGCACATTTTCTTTCAGTCCTGTATCAAAGTCACCTATCTGTTTCCTTTGTGGGCTGTCAGTTCCTCCAAGGAGAAAATGATGTCCTGCCATCCCCTTTACTTGTTTAATAAAGTCCTGCTGATTAAAATCAGATCAAATGAGATTATACACATATAAATATATCATAAGTGGCAAAGCAGAAGACAAAATTGCTGTTATTATCACTAGACAATACAGTTTGCAGGGGCACCAAAAGAGCCACCTGATGCAAAGTACCTGTTGCTTGCCTGTCACGGCGTCCCCAAATTCTGCTCTTGGTGCAGCGCTCACAACCCTCTGGAGACTTACCATCTTTCAAATGGATTGTGCACGTGTCCATCCCCTGTGTCTCAGCTGAGAAAACGTCTCCAAGAGAAGAGGGGTGCAGAAGGCCAAGTTTGGAGGGAGGGATAAATCAGAAAGTACCCCAAGCACAGGGATTTGGGACCTTGCGTGGCATTCTGACTGTGCAGGCCTCCGTTCAGGGCCGCAGTGCCCTCGCGCTGGGAGTTATGTTTAGATATCACTCCTTCCTGGGTGCATTACAGTAAGACAGCCCCTTCCACCATGGGAAGGGGATTGGACTCCTGGACCCCATTCTCCTCTTTCTTCTTCAGCCCCTTCTTGGGATCCTCATGCAACTGCTCTGTTACTATAACAATTCTCGGTCGCGATGGTGTGGTTGCTAATCCAGAGCCGAGACGTATGCTGAGAATTTAGTGTCTGGTCAAAGCCCATCTGGGACAACGGCATGGGGCTGGGACGACCACAGATCTCCGTGCTCACATCCCTTCCAGCCTGCCACCCTGACCTTCTTCTCTCATAAGCTACATCGGGCTGTCAGAACCCCACAGGCCAAGCGCAGGGCTTTTTTCATTCCAAACAGGATGAGAAAACATCTTTTTTCTCCCCTCAGCATAATTCAAGTATTTACAATGACTTACTGATTGGAGCACAGAACAGAATTTGTCTTTACATATAAATAAAGCTCACATCCTATAATTCCCTGTGGCCTAGGGATATTGTGATGGTCCTCTTCCATTCTTTTCTTTCTTAGTCCTGATATTTTATTTCCCATGTCTGTTTACTGAACAGCAAACCGAGTTTACCATGCCATCCAATTTTCTCTTTCTCCTTTCCCTAGCTTCCCTAATAAAAGGCTTGCTATTTTAACTTTTTAGTGGGTGAAGCACATCTAGGTTGTTTAAAAGTTGGAATCTTGTATGAAAGCATTTATAGTCATTTTCTTTCTAAATCATTGCATTTTTTTCTAGCTGAAAATATTTTATTTCTTTAAAAACGTGTGCAAACTAAAAATGGATATACTGTCTGATTCTAATGCTTTGCTTACTCACAAATCAGCAGTATAAAAATGCTATTACTATTGATGTAGGCATAAAATTTTTCCTCTTATTTTTTATGCCTTTAACACATGGTCCTGGCCTTTGCTATATCATGGCAGAGTTAATTAAGTTTGAGGCTTTTAGCCTAAATCATATTGCCTGCTTGTTAGGTATTACTAAAATCACCTTTTTGTTGCTTTATGCCTCTATAGCCATTTAAACTGCATAAAAACAACCACCAAATTTAATATCACCATAAACAGCAACCAAATTTTAACATTACATTTTGACTTAAAGAAATCAAAAGCTATACATGAATTTTATGTTTTCTATAGTGTCTTAATCTCTCTGTGGCATGATTACTATGGGTATTTAACAAGGCAAAAGAAAAACATATCTTAAAATAGTAGACACTAAAGTTAATTGCTCAATTTAGAGTATGGCAAGAGATTACAAATCCAATCCTGTTAAGATCAGGGTGAGGGCTTGTGGGCAACAGTGTAGGAAGGGTAGGCTACGGCTTTTCAACCTGTTCTCCTACACATTATTTAATGTTGCTTTGGAACTAGCATTATTTATAATTCTTATTTCTCTCTCTCTCATATCTCCATCCACCAAATGACATGCTGTGGCAGGTGCTGTATGTTGTCTCACTCAATACCTGCTAAAGCTTCAGCCTGGCCTTCCTACGTGGCCCAGGCAGGAAAACGGAAGACTGTGTACCTTAACCCCTTGCTGCAAGGGCTCCCCCTGTTCTCTGAGTCCTGCCAAGTGGTTCCCTTCCATGGCATCTGGAGGTGGATATGATTGGGGACATTAGATCTCTGGATACCACGGTGACAGTGATGGTCCTGGATTATCTGGGTTGGCCCAATCTCATCATGTGAGTCCTTAAAATCAGAGAGCCTTTCCTGGCTGGACTAGAGAGTGAGACAGAAGGGGTGGGGGACAGATTGACAGTGTAGTGGCTCACGCCTGTAATCCTAGCACTCTGGGAGGCTGAGGCAGGAGGATTGCTCAAGGTCAGGAGTTTGAAACCAGCCTGAGCAAGAGCGAGACCCCGTCTCTACTAAAAATAGAAAAAAATTAATTGGTCAACTAAAAATATACAGAAAAAATTAGCCGGGCACGGTGGCGCATGCCTATAGTCCCAGCTACTCAGGAGGCTGAGGCAGAAGGATTGCTTGAGCCCAGGAGTTTGAGGTTGCTGTGAGCTAGGCTGATGCCATGTCACTTTAGCCCAGGCAACAGAGTGAGACTCTGCCTCAAAAAACAACAACAACAAAAAAGAAAGTGTGAGAGAAAGAGGCCAGGTCTGTCCCCTGATCAGAGCTAAGAAAGAAATGCAGGTGGCCTTTTAGAAGATGGAACAGGTAAGGAGAAACAGATTCCACTAGAACCTCCAGCAAGGAATGCAGCTCTGCTAACACCTTGATTTTAACCCAGTGAGATTTCATTATTTTAGTGCTAGATTTTAATCCAGAACTGAGATAATAAAAGTAGGTTATTTAAGTCACTGAGTGGGTGATAATTTGTTATGGCTCATACATCTGTGTTGAAGTTTCTAGCAATCAGTCTTTAGAGTCATTAGTGATGGGTGATTGTGATGGTAGAGTGTCTCTGTTGAGACAGTTCCATGGTAGGCTGGACTTTCCTGCTAGACAGATTACATAATTTGTGAGGCCCAGTGCAAAAGAAAGTGTGAGACCCTTATTCAAAATGTAGGAGAAAAAGTGCAGTTAAAGGGATTAAAATATAAAGCTCTTTCCTTTTTTCTATAGTCTCTCAACTTGCTGTGATGTGTTTTATATGCTATTTAATAGCTTTCTAAATAAAGAGAATTTGAAATGTTAAAATAGTGTAGGCCTAGCTGCTCGGGAGGCTGGGGCAGGAGGATGCCTTGAGCTTAGGAGTTGAAGTCCAGCCTAGTCAACATAGCAAGACATTGTCTCAAAAAAAAAATAAAAATAGTGTGAATTGTATTGTTCATATTGTTCATCGATAGTTTTAAATGTAAATATAAAAGCATTTAACACATACACAGAATTACCAAATTACGTAATTTGTGTTTTGTATCTCATGTATGCATATGTATTTTGCTCTTGCTACAACAGTGGAAATGCCGCACAAAAGGAACTCAATTATTACTGTTTCACTTCTGGATATGTGCACTTTCTACCAGTACTCTCCACCTTCAGCTACAGATAAGTTCGGAAGTTCTAAAAGGAAATGGTTGCCCTATCTGTCCCTTTCCTTCCACGTCCCTGTTTTTCAGCATGAGTGGTTGACTTACACGAGGAGGCAACACAAGTAAGGAAGTGACAGTTCCTTAGTTGTTTACACCTTCATTCTGTGTTAAAGCAAGTTCTTGTTGCAATGGAAAGGGTGGCACAGGCTGTCACTGGTCTTGCTTACTTGTTATGGATGTAACCCTTACCTGGTACTTGCTTTGAGTCTCACTGAACAACCAGGTGACCACGAACCGACCCACTGGGACTCCGGGATTCTTGCTCCTAAAGCACTGGGGACACTATATGTGAATGAGGCAGCCAAGAATGGAGAACAGGCATTTCTTGCATATCTCCTCTGCATATGGACATTCTATCCAAACCTCACTTGCAAAACAGCAGTGCAAAGATAAAATCATTCAAATTTCTAAGAGAAGGGCCCTTCTAAGCCTGGGGCCCAGTGTGACTGCACTGTCACATGGCCCGGCTCGTAGCATCCAAGCCTGATTCTTTGTCTTCTCAGAGATGTTGAGAGTTACCTTATGTCTTTTAATAAATTTCTTTCTGTTTAAAATAGCTATAGAGGATCCCGTTGTTTGCCTTAAGAGCCATGGCTAATTCAATCAAGCCTAGGTTAACTTGTTGTCATGGGCTGAATTCTTGCCCCCTTCAAAAAAGGTGTGAAAGTCCTAACCCACAGTAGTTCAGAATGTGACCTTATTTCAAAGTTGGTTATGAGGTTAGGGTTAGGTCCCAATCCTATATGACTTGTGTTCTTATAAAAAGGGAAATTCAGACCCAGAGATACACACAGAGGGAAAACACATGTGAAGATGGGGGCAGAGATTAGGGTGATGAAACTGTAAGTCCAGGAGAGAGGCATGGGGCAGATTCTCCCTCACAGCCCTCAGAAGGAATCAACGCTGATGACACCTTGAATTTGAACATCTACCTCCACAACTGTGAGGCAACACATTTCTGCTGTTGTAAGCCACCCAGTTTGTGGCACTTTGTTACGGCAGTCCTGGGAAACTAATGCACTTCATATTCTGTTATGTTTGAGAAATAGACCATGTTAAAACTTAGAGGAGAGTTTGGATGCTCACTGCTTATAGGTACTATATATCTGAATGGGACATGGTAGATGCTAAATAAATAGGTCAAATTGTGAGTCAGGAATGAATGTGGTTGAAAGTCTTGGGGCTTTTAGAAGTAATAGCTGTGACAACGATACAATACACGGAGCAGTCTTCTTAATACTTAGTAAAGAAGCTGGCAAAAGAATTGCAATAAACATTTAAATAAATGGTTAATAGATTTGTAATATAAATAAATTAGGCAAATCTATAACAAAAGACATCAAGAGCCTAATATTTTAAATGATTAGAAGTCATGAACAATTTTTAAAAGAAGAAATGTAAGCACTAATAAACATGAAAATGTGCAGCAGCATCAGATATAAAGCAAAGGAAGTTTTATTAGCTATATACTTTGAGCTGTATTTCTTGGCCATTTGTTCAACTATGTGGAGGTTTCCCCTGCCAAATTTTGCACATATATATTTCATCAGGAAGGTTGTCTTTTCCCATCAAATTTACCCAGTAGTATATTTTACTATGTGCACTCTCAGTTGTCAACAGTTTAACTTACTGCTGACTTTTCTCTACTTATAATTTTCATTATGATCAAGATAGTAGATTTTTTAAAAGTTATTTTTATTTAAAGATGAAAAGCATAAAAAAGCCTTGTAATCAGACCACAAGGCTCACTCTTGTTGACATTTAAAAAATGTAATGCATGTACTTACATGAAAAGTTCAAATAGTACAGAAAGACATAAAAAGTAAAATTTTTAGCTTTCCATTCTACTCTGTTCCTGTCTTCAAAAAGATGACCACTTTCAATTTATTTCATTATCAAAAAATGTTTTAGAAAAAATTTGATTTTTTCCACCATGTTTTCAAAAAATAATGAGTCCAGGCGAAATCCCAGCACTTTGGGAAGCTAGACGGGAGGATTGCTTGAGGCCAGGAGGCTGCAGTGGACTACAATTGCACCACTGCCCTCCAGCCTGGGCAACAAAGTGAGACCCTGTCTCAGAAAAAAAAAAAAAATTGGCAACAATTGTGTGAGAAAGAATGACAAAGGGAGATGGAGAGACATGGGTACACAAGAGGGAAACCTACACACGGAGACCTGAAATTCCCCTAGCAGGGCTTTCTAATGCTTTACAATAAGGTCTAAATGTTCTCAGGTTCAAAATGGCAGGTCTGTGCATTTTCCTTCAAAATTGGGAAATAGCATGCTTTGTGAAACATGAAGAGCCACTCTGATTTTAAAATGTGAAACCCAAAATACCCTTAAAATCTAAGATCCTTTGATCCTGAAGTTACTCTTCTAGGATACTATCCTAGGGAAATATTTAGAAATGCAGATAAAGATTATGAATAAAGATACTTATTGGCAGTGTTAATTATAAGTAGAAGAAAACCCAAATGTCCAACTTGAATAATTAACATCACATATATCTACACGAAAAAATATTATATAAGCATTAGAATGTTTGTGAAGAGGGTTGAATGACTCACCTAATGATATGATTTTTAAGCACAAAAAAGTAGGATATAGAATTATATAGAGATTAAACTCATAAGCATGTAGGAAATATAAACAAATAAGACTAGAATAAATTATGCCTATATGTGAAGAGTAGTTATTTCTAAGAGGTGGGATGATATAGTTTCCAAATTTTCTCATCCACAAAATGGAATAATATTGTTAAATAAAATATATAGGAGGACTTTTATTTGGTCTGAGCGGGAGACTAGATCCCAACAGACCAAACCAAAATGGTGTCACTCAGGCTACAATGAAACACACCAAGTCAAAACCAAATTGCTCATCTGACCCTCCCAGAAATCAAGAGAGAGTGAGAATTGCCAAATCCCCAAACAGGCCAGTTTTAGGCAGCACGTTAACCTTTACAAGGGAAGTAAGCCTTTGAAATGACCAATCTACTTTTTGTTCCTTGTTTCTACTTTCCTCAGCCATTTTCTATTTGGTAGAAAACTTTCTTTTATCAATATTCAAGGTTAATATTTAATTAAAATCAATACTTAACATTAAAAAGAGTCCTATCACAGCATTTCCCTGGAAAGCCAATGGATAACTCATAATCATGGCAATGAAAATCTGATGATGAGGGCCAGTGAAGGCTTTTCTGAAACTTGTTGCTGCTCCTTGGCCGGGCGTGAAGAGGTGAATTAAGTTGCTGAGCATACAGAAGCAAAATTACACCATGAAAATTCAGGTCAGATGCTAATATATCATGCTGTTTTTCTGAAATACTGAATCTTTAATTCAGAATTTAAGCAGTAATAAAAATGGGCATGAACTGCCTACATCACCCACATCGCTTCAGAATTCAATCGCTATCAGCTGTCCCTGGGGATGAAGACTGAAATAAAAAAGCACATTTTCTTGAGTTTTAAGAGATTCAATAGACACTGAAGAGAACATCACTTACTTGTGTATGCATAGACTGTGAACAAGCGGGAGATTAGGGAGATCAAAAGCTTCAAACTTTGATGAGGAAGAAAGCTTTCTGTTTAGCCAGGGGTAAAACACTCTCTCTGGTAAGACCACTTTTAAAAGGGGTTTAAAAGTATAAAGCAAGCACAAATCAAAAGTTGACCATGGATATACAAACAACCATGAACATAGCTCCCCCCTTCCCCAACTTACACTTTCTGTGTAAATAAATGGTGAAAACTCACCAGCTTGCGTTTTCTTCATTTTCCTCCGTCAAGGTGAATAAGGAACGCTAGTCTAGCGTGGTTTCCTTATAGACAACTCATTTCCTCAAACGAGCAAAAGGAAGCAGGAGTAGCTGAAGAAATTTTACCAAACAGACTTGTTTTTCTTATTTAAGTTCTGATTTCTGGGAAGGATTTGTATTTATGTGAAGGTCTATTTTCAAAAATGGGCTGGTTGTGCCGCAGAATGATATATAGGACTCTGCTGAGTACAAGTAAAAGTCGACCCAGGGTCTGAGAAGAAGGGAGTTAATTTAAAAAACAAAAAAGCCTTTTATTGTTTTGAAATAGTAGATTCAAATTTTTCAATTTTTTGTAATTTATTCAATGGCTAAATACAAATTTAATTGTTTTTAAAGAGTTATGACATATTATTATTTTAAAATTACCTTTATTAAACTGGTATTAGAATAAATTAACTTGGTTTTTAAAAAGAACTTCAAATTCATGAGCATGTTGATGACTGGAGGACTCTGGGACCCTAACAGTCAAGGACTCTTGAGTTACGGAGCCCTTGTTTTGTGTTTGGGTCTTTATGTAATGGATTAGAAAGCAAGAAGATATATTTGCATTTACAGGGCTCCTTAGTACAGTCAAGTTGATAAGATTTGACAAAGCGTTTCGTATTTGTCACGATTACAATGAAACTACCATTTTATTAGTATATTTTATAACCAAAAGTACAACCATACTGCAGTGTGCCTGTTGCTTTCACATGCGATTTAATTTCTATAACACCCCTCCGTGGCTGTTATTATCAGCCCCATCTTTTAAATGGGAAAAGTGATGCTGAGCATGTTTAACTAGCTTGCCCCAAATCTTCTAGACAGGAAGTGAGAAGGTTCCCAAATTAGGTTACTTTCACCATGCTCATTAAGCTGGCTTGGAGGGCTCAAAATGAGAGAGCTGGGGGACAGCGTCTTCAAGATTGCTTTAGAGCGTGAGATTGCGTGCTTTGAAAACAAAGGGAAGGCCAGTTTAAAAGATTGTATTTAATTTGATCAGATTATTTTCAGGAGTAGAATATTGGAGCAGTCTCAGGACAGGAATGGGAGGTGCTGAGGATCAGGAAGTGTTAGCTCACCTGACCCTGGATGCTCGGCCACAGGTGGCTCACATGCACACGTGGGATGCAAGGAGGACAGAGATGTCTCACATCCTGGAAAAGGCAGGTGATGGAATAGGGAATTGTTAGTTGCAGCTGCATTTTGAACCCTACTAATTCCTTACCAGTCATCTCTGATTTTTCCTTTTCCTTTTTCCACTTATCTTTTTTAAAATTTTTATTTATTTATTTTTATTTCCACATATTATGGGGGTATAAATGTTTAGGTTACATATATTTCCTTTGCCCCACCCAAGTCAGAGCTTCAA
>VBSM01000605.1:7504905-7521429 GCA_008086735.1 Cheirogaleus medius | reverse complement strand
TTGTTTTCCACAGAGGTTGTACTAGTTTGCAGTCCCACCATTTTCCACTTCTCTGATATCCAAAGGAGCTGTATGCATTGCTGATTATTGCTGATCCCTCCGTCCTTTTCTCTCTTTCTTTCTTTTTCATTCTCTTTTTCTCTCTCTCTTTCCCTCCCTCTTTCTCTCTCTCTCTCTCCTCTTTTCCATTCTCTCACTGTCCAAGTTTGACCTTCATCACCTCATTCCTGATCACTTTAATACCCCATAACTGTTATTTCTCTCTTGGACTCTTTTCCACCCGAATTCAGCCCCAACCCATAACACCATCTAATTAATTTTCCTGAAACACTTTGATCATGTAACCACTCTGAACTCAAGATGTGAACAACTTCTCTGGCCTGTTGGACAACACAAAACTGTTTTAAGCATCGCATTCAGAGTGGTTCTGACCTTTGCTTTTAGCTTACTTGCCTCGGTTCTGGATAAACTATTTGCTAAAAATGCCTTGACGTTTTTGCCTCCAAATTTTTGTTCATACTCTCTCATGCAGCAAAAATGTCTCTTTTCCTCTGTGTCATAGCAATCAGACCAAATTTTCAAAGCCAAACTAAGATTAACCTTCACCATCAAGATATCCCTTCACGCTTAGATGCTTCATGATCCAGCTTGGAAAGACACTTCCACGCAGTCACTGACCACAGTCTGAAGGTCACCTTGGCCTAGTATCAACAGAAATGGGAAAGAGACTTGGTGACAGGATTGTAGTAGGAAAACACTGGTGGGGAGAACTGGAGAGAAAGAACACAGGACTGCTATGTAAAAGATTGTGAGGATGGAATGTTTTTGTGAGATTAACGATAAGAAAGGTGGAGAAAAATTTGGAATGGGCTTGAGATTAAAAATGATAAAGACAGCCACGAAGGAAGGCTAGGAGCAGTATGAATGGCCTTAACAGGGACTGGCCACATTTTAGTGAACGGTTTTAGATAACACTGAAGCAGTGGCTTCCTGATCCCCACAATGGATGTGGGACTGTCCATCCCTTTGAGGATGTGGTATGAACTTTCCAAGGAAAAGATTCTTTCAGAACCTAAAACAGTCCAAAATTCCTTTACAAACAGGAGGCTTTGAGCAGGAAACGTATTACCCCTCTCGAAATTGTATAATAACCATTTCCACTTAGATTGTTATTCCATCCACTTGGAAGGACCTGACCACTTTTAGTCCATACCACCTTTCACAAACCTTTCAGTGAAGACTTTGATCAAATCCCACACAATTTGACCTTATCATTAGTAGCATTTTACAACATATACATATCACATGCCATGTGTTAGTCACAGTCTGTCTCCAGGATTACAAGACCTGGAGACAAGTCCAAAAGTTATAATTTTGAACATTCAAGACCACATGTAATATCAAAGATATAGCATTTGTGACTAAACAATATATTGGAAGAAACTCATGGTAATGGCATTTGGCTAGAGTTGAAAGCTTAGACTTTAATGTTTGCGAAGATCTGAAAGAACCTTGGTTTTTATTTTCTCCAAAGGTCCTTCTCAGTTAACTGCATAATATCCAATTATGCATCTTAGAAGAATTAAGGGTTGAGAAAACCCAGCTACTTTTGGAATCTTTGATTCTACAGAATATGCTTTCCCCAAACCAGTGCTTACACAACTAAACTCTTCTCTCTGGGATTTAGTTGATTGTCATAACTTTTGAGCCTGCCTTGCAAAGCCACAGACCTATTACAGTTAAATACTGCTGTTTAAAATGTTTTAAAAGTCCAGTGTTGTAGCTGATATTGTGCATTATCTGATCAGGAAAGAAATAAAATATCACAATTTTTTTTTGATGTCTTAAATGAACTGGGGTTCTAATACTTATTTTCTCAGATTGCAGCATTTTAAGCACATTGTTTTTATAGGTGTGGGAATCAGAAGTCACTGAAATATTTTTATCTTAAAGATGGAAAAAGCTACAATTACCATTTACAGCAGGTAAGCAGGGGCCACAAGGAATGCTTTGTTTAGTCTGATTCATCTTTGTGGTGAGAGGAGTGGCAGGCTACCCTTCTAGCCACGTCTACGAGACAAATTTGCTATGGCTGCAGGTGTTGCGCTCCTATGAAAAGGTGTAAATCACATGTCACATGTGTGGTTTTGCAGAAATACCAGGGCTGTAGGAGTTTATAAATACAGTTTCCCTTACTTTGTTGAAGACATCATATAGATAGCACTCCCCTTAGGTCAAAAGCAAGAATTTGGTTTATTTATTTTTTCGTACTGGGAGAATGACATTTCCCATTTAGTGAGTCGTAAGTTAAGGACTTGTTGCTTATCTGTTGAATCAGGCACTAGGAGACCTGAATTTCAATCCCCTGCAGCAGTGTTTCCCAGCCTTGGCACCACTCACATTCTGGGTCCGGTAACTTTTTGCGGCGGGGACTGTCCTGTACATCCTAGGAGGTGTCGTGGCATCCCCGTCTCTGCCATTAGAAGCTGGTCACGCTCCTTTCTCCATCAACTGTCATGATAAAAAAAATGTCTCTAGGCATTGCCAAATGCTCCCTGGAGAGGGGAGGAGAAATCTCCTTTAGTTAAAAACTACTGCTCTAGATTTACTTTATATTTGGGTGTTAATTTACTGCAGCTTAGTTTTAGGGGCTTCAAATGCCTCAGTGAGCTTCCTTAAATGTTAATGGGGCCCAGGGATATAAAAGGCACCGAGGAGCAAAAGAGTGATTTTTGTCCCTGTGGGAGCGGGTGTTGTGAGTGAACGTGAAAGGAACTGTCATGACTTCTAGAATGGAACCTGGCAGCCGTGCTTCCCTCTGGGGTACAGCTCAGGCACTCCTGTCTTTTGTAAGATTTTAGGGAATCCAGAATAGTCACATTTCCCAAAAGGCCCTGTCTACTTTCATATGGGGGCATCCTTTAGTATCATTTTAATCTTCATAAAAAATTCAGTGACATGGATGTTGGAAAACCAGGGATGGTGAAATCACATCGCCACTTCCACTCCTCTTCCCAGGAAGACATCACCAATCAATCATTGCACTCTTTGATGCTGAGTGTAACGTCAAGCCTCAAAATCTTTCTCAACACCAAACTCCAGGCATCGCTACCAATATCTTGAAATTAGAACTCGAGTGGAAATCTATTTGTCATCCTTGCTTTTAAATTGTTGCTGGTTATTTTAAAGACAACGGTAGCCATTGATGAAATATGTTGTTTGAAATATAACCTGTGAACAAAGCATCAACGTCTAGAATGGAAAAAGCATTAATGTAAACACCAGAGAAAGCACATCTGGCTAATTATGAATTTTTATAAATTATAAAGACAAAATGGATTTGTTTCTTTGATGCTGACGGCATGGAGGTTTCTTCTGCCAAGGTCAAACAGTCACTTGAGTCAGTGAAGAATTCTGTAGTGGAGGTTTTGTGGGCCACACTGCACCACTTGGTATCAAAGTTGCCCACCAAGAGCCACTTTTGTGTACAGTCCTGAAAACTGAAGAGCAATGAAAGAAAACTTTGAAAATGATGGATGGGGTTTTGGAACCTTCCTGCCAGTGGGCGAGAAGGAAGACCCTGGGCATCTGTGGGGTTGCTGAAAGAAATTAGAAAACTCACCCTGAGGCCAGAGTTTGCTGAGAATAAACAGCACGGTCAGTTGGGATTGGTGGTAACTAAGTATGTGGGAGTCAAAAACTCTCTCTGTTTCATTTCACATCCAGAGGATCTAGAAAACTCTTGAAACTTCTTCGATAGAGGAAACTACTTAAAATCACAGGGATTGGATTAGTTTGGGGGCCTAGCCACTGAATCAGGGACTCTGGGGCAGGGCCCAGCAATCTGTGCTGCTAATCTCTCTCTCTCTCTCTTTTGTTAAAAACAAGCTCCCCAGGTGATTTTGATGCATGTTAAAGTTTGAAAACATTGATCTAAGGCATGTTTGTTTATTTTTGATTTGCATAACACTGCCATTCACGTCCACCTCAGATTGTTAAAATGCAGTATTTGCAGAGTGGGGTCTGAGGTTCTTCATTTGCTTTTGGTTCATGGGCCATAATCCAGAATCTAAGGTTGTTCAAACAAATGTCAATTTCTCTGAGAAAAAACAAAATGCTCTTTAATTTAGGACCGCCTGGCCCTGAGGGCATAGGGCCTTTACCGGGAGTGGGGCTGGAGGCTGTTGGGGAAATAGCTGGGCAGCTGTTCTCAGAGCAAGAGTGAGGCGGAGAGAGACACCTCAGGGAGGGCAAAACTCCAGGACCCAGAGCAGTGGAAACTTCTTTGGCTTTCCAATCAGAATGTCACCTATTATCCATTCACCTGGAGACCTGGAACACTGGTGACAGGGGTGCATGCCAGCAACCCGTTCGGTATCATTGCAGTTCTTATCTGGCTTCTGACTGCTGCCGAGTGAGACAGGTGTGGCCAGGAAAGTGACTGGGACAGGAGCTAGGTCCTCATCCCCCATTCGCTCCTGGGTGCTGAAGTGCTTTCACATACAAGAACATTGGTATGACATCGTCTTGGAACAAAAAAAGTCTTTACCCAAGTTATTCGGTGGACTGGGTTCAGAATGACTTTTAGTCATTTCTAGAAATCAAAATTACTCTCAAAGGAGGAAGTTTCGCTGTTATGGAGGCTGTTAGAAAAAATAAGACATGCTCTTTGAAGGAGGCTCCAAAGCAGTCAAGATGTGCCGGGAACAGGAGCCTTTCAGAGGCCTCCTGAGACGGCCTCGGCAGCATGAGTCGAATGTACAAGCTCTGGCACAGTGAACGGAACTTTCTGGGTAGTTGATGGTTGGATCTTGCACGGCTTGGAGTATATAAATGGCCCCAGAGGACAGTTTTGTTAGAGAGCAGAGGAGGATGTGAGGATACTAGTTACTCTGTGAGCCGAGGAGAGGACAGTGAGACAAAGCGCTCAAGAGAGAAACTGCCTTGTTTGCAGTTTTGTCACAGGCCACCTCTCCAGCCTGTCACAAAACCGCTGTGTTGTGGGAGGGAGCCGGTGCTCCCACTGTGGTCCAGTGAGTCAGCTGCTCCCAGTGGGCAGGGAACCAGACCCCATGAAATGTTAATTGTCTGCTAGAAAACACAGTTTACTTTAGGCCATTTCAAAAACAAAAACTCCATTCCTGGGCAGACTCTGTTATTCAACTCCCTTAGCTTACACGCATATACGCTCAGTGAAAGTACATGAAAAATTATAAAGTGGCCTTTTTAAAGGTGACAACATATGTTCTTTACTCTCTAAACCATAACACCTACACACGTGGTGATTGAGTTACAGTCAGAAATATGCTATAAAATGACATTTCCTCCCACTAATTTTAGATTGCCTATGCAGTTTTTGAGAAAAGTATTAATCTTAAGCACAAAAATGATCTGCTCCATTCCAGCAATATCACATGGTCCTGAGATTTTCTTTGGTTATCTTATCAGCTTAGCTTCCATTGTTTCTCCAGTGATACATTGTGCTTTTATTCACTTCTTTATTTTATGGAGTGCAGAGTCATAGTAATTTCCTTGTCCCAGTTCCATTAGCTTCCTGGTAGTATTGTTTGAAGTCTGCAGACCCTGATGTGTAATCCAACTGTTTCCCTAATATGTGGGAAGCAGCAAACGGCTCGTTTATGTCATAAACAATTCCTGTTACAGTTTTCCTTTTTCTTCAACTCTTTTCCCATGGAAATTCTGGAAAGGGCCTAGCTCAGTATTCTAGGGCTTGCCATAAACTTGGTATACAGTGAGCATTCCTGGAGTGTTTGAGAATCGAATGAAGCAATGTGGATTGGCCTGGAATACAAATACAGATCCCATCAAGTTAAGCTGAAAGATTTGGAAACGAGATCACACCAGAATTATTGTTGTGTTTGCTTCTTGTTGAGTTCCTCAAACTGTCTGCACCAGATATTTTTTTCACTTTCTCAAGTTCTTGATTCTACTCACACCTTCTACTATTTCATAAGAAGAATTAAACCTCACTTCACTGAAAAAATCAAGGTCATCTGGCCAATGACCTTTCAGTTTTCCTCCATCTCAGAATCCCTCCTCACTGCTCCTGTCCTCTCTGCACCAACCTAACCCTAGAACCAGCAGCAATTTTCTTGTCAAGGGGAATCTACCCACCTGTGCCCCAGATGGCATTTCCTCCCACCCACCTTCTTCATGCCTTCACCTTCTTTCCAGATTCTCCTCTTTCATCCAGATGATGACGTAATCTATAAATAAAGGATGGATTTAAACCCATGTTTGCATAAACAAAATACCCTGTCTTTGACCTGTCGAATACAGCTCTGTCACATTCTTGACTTTCACTGTCAAAGGTTTTCTTTTTGTAGAAGTCACCTGTGCATTCTGTCTTTATTTCCTTATCTCCTGTTTCCTTTCCAAACACCCTGTAAGTCTAATTTGGTGTCTCCCAAACTCCTCGAGCAACATTCAGAGCTGAGATGCTGGTTTATTCTTAAGCAGGCAGTAATATGGGGGTGGGAGGAGGCAGAGAAGAACTGGAGGTAGGACAGTTCCTGGCAGTCGTAAGTCTAAGGAAGCAAGAGGCAATGAAGATCCGCGTTAGGGGTGTGCTGATGACAGAACAGGAGAGCGTGGGTAGGAAGCGCTGCACAGATCAAATCTTCAGGTGTTTGCTACTGATGGGGCATGGTGTATTTTTAAGTTTGAACGTTTAAGGAAATGTGGGCATTATTTTCAAGTTTAGGGACCACAGGAGGAGGATCTGAGTGCAGGTCGGGTGGGGTTCATGAGGAGATTAATTTTAGACCTGCTGCATTTGTGGGGACAGTTGCATGCTGGGAGACGAAAGCTGGAAGTTTGGATTCAGGGCTTGAGAAAAACACGAGAGTTAAAGACACACACCTGCAAGTCAACTTTATAGAAGGGAGTCTTTCAACTGTAGTTGTGAGTTTTCAGAGAAAGAATGTATGTAAAGATAAAGAGAAGATAGCTTAGGAAAGGACTTTAGAGAAATTCTATATTTCAGGTGCAGGTGGAAAAGGCCTCAGAGCAGAATGAGAGGGAGAAATTCAGGACCCTGGAAACTAGGACTGTTTTCCAAAGAGGAAACGCAGTCAGCACAGTCAAACGATGCAGAAAGATTAAGTAGAAGCCACAACATGAAGAGCCCCCTTAATCTGGCCTTGGAGAAATCATTCATTCTTTTGTTCATTAAGAGGTGACCAAGCCTGGACAGTGAGTTGAGCACTGTTTTAGGAAGTAGACCAGAGATTTAGTATGAAGGCAAATTCTGTCCCTACCTTTAGGGAGCATATAATTTGAAATTTTTTTTTAAATTTATTTTGTATTTTTAAGAGACAGGGTCTTGCTCTGCTGCCCAGGCTGGAATGCCGTGGTACGATCATAGCTTACTGCAGCCTTCAACTCCTGGGCTCCAGGTATCCTCCTGCCTCAGCCTCCTGAGTAGCTGGGACTATAGGAGCATGCTACAATGCCCGGATAATTTATTTTTTTCATTGATTTTAGAGAGAGGATCTTGCTATGTTGCCCAGGCTGGTCTCGGACTCCAGGCCACAAGTAATTCTTCCATCTCAGCCTCCTGAGTAGCTGGGATTACAGATGAGAGCCACTGCACCCAGCTATTAAGAAGCAGACTGTCTAATGATAGTGGTAGAAGATTAACGAGGAAGAACAATTCAATCTGCTAAGTGCTATAGCAAAGAGCAGGCAGCATATCCTTGTTTCCAATAGCACGTGGGTGGATTTGAGGACCTGTCACTCTTCTCATTACCAGTCAGGGCTCTGGAACCAGATTGCCTGGGTCTCAGTTAGGGCTCAGCCACTTATTAGCTGTGTGAGCTGCAGCAAGTTATTTATATGCTCTCTGCTTCACTATCCTCACTGATAGTAAAAAAATGGTAATGATCATAATAACTGTATCTGTTTCATAGGTTTATGGTAAGGATTAAATATGTTAAAACCGGTAACATATTGGGGCACTGACTGACATGTAAGAAGCCCTTGATTAAAAACAACCAAACTTCTGCGGTGCCCGTAGCAGCCTTATGAAATAGGTTCTATTATCATCTGCATTTTCGTAGATGAAACTGAAGCACAAAGAGGGGAAATAGTGTCCCCAAAGTCACACAGCTGCAAGTGTTGTTTCATTCATCTCCTCTTCACCCTGTTGGTGAGAGAGAGATTTTTACACGAGGGTTGTGGGGCTGGCCAAACACATGACACCAGACGCCGGACAGGTGAGACAGCAGTTTATTTGTCACACATGCTCACAGCCTGGGGAGGAGGACACTGTCTGCCGGGTGGGGCCACATGGGGCTTCAAGAGCACAGTGAGCAAGCAGGCCCCGGAGGAGGCAGATTTGTAGCAACAAGATGGGGAGGTGGTCCCTGGTTCCTGCTGGGGAGTGTGAGTGGCTTGTTTGAATAATTCTGCAGGCTGGCAGGGAACTGAAACCTGCTACCCAAAGGTAAGCAAGAACTGTGCCTCGTCACCTTGGTAAGGGTGTTGTTTGGCTGGGGGACCTTATCTGTGGGAGCAGAGTGGGGAGGGAAGCTTGCGGTGAGGCCTTCTGAGGCCCTCCCGATTTTGTCAGATGTCAAAGCAGCACTTAATATTGGGCCTCAATTTCAGGCCTTACACCTCAGTGATCTAGTGGGGATTAGGGCCTGGGCAGGCTGAGTCTAGGTCTGAGCTCATCTTCAGTATTCTGCATTCCCTGAAATTTAGACAAAGTGGTTGTTTTCTGAACACGTCTTACATTCTCCATCGCGACACACTTGTTCATGCCTAGTCCCGTGCCTGGAATTCCCTCCTGGTTCTAAACTCTGCCTGTTGAAGTCCTACCTGCCTACGAAGGCCCATCTCGAATGCCAGTTACCGTGTGAAGCTTCTTCTTTCAATCCGATGTAGCCCCATCTACCATCCAGACAGCGCTGTATAGAGGTAAGGGCATGCCAGAAAATCACGGTTCCAGTTCTGCCTTTGCTGTTTATTTGCTACGTAATTTTGGGGAAATAAGTTAAGCTTGATTAGCCTTAGTTGTCTCATGTCTCAAGTGGGGACAATAATCTCTCTTTGAAATGGTATTATAAGATATTCATGAAAATATATGCATAATGCTCAGTATTTAGAAGGCACACAATTAGTATGAATTTCCTTAAGTTACTTTGTATCCGTACTGTCCCTTATATCAGTGCACGTCATACTATAATTACTTGTTTGTTTCAGTCACCCCCTACTGGACAATAAACTTGAAAAGAAATGATATTTTATACTTTTCTCTTTTACATCTTTGTCCTGGTTATTTACTACGCACCATCACTTCCAAATAGGGATGTTTTTATCCATCGTGGAAGAAACTCTCAGCATAGGTTGCGCTAAGAATCAGGAAGGCTTCCTAGGACAAGCGTGCTGTGGTGCCTCTCAGGCACACAGTTGCTTTAGCTGTCGATGAAGTCTTTTATTCCTAAAGGAAGCATACCTGGGACACACAGCACATGATGTTAATCCATTTCATACCATATGAATCTATATGATGGTGAAGCTGACCAATATATCCAACCCCAACATTAGGTTTATCGGGGATACAGTTTTCAGAACCTGAACAAGGGCAGGAATGACAAGAAAAGAAGAAAATCAGGTGTCAAATGATAAGTCTTGGACTTCTGAGGCAAAATTTGCTTCTTTATAATTTTAACACGTAGGTTTGGGAATGGGAAGAAAATAAAACTCGAACGCATTATTTGTGCTATTTGCCCATGAAAAATATAAAATGTACGATGAAGAAGAAATATGAAACTGTCATAGGAAGCAGAAGTTTGAATTTTCTTAAGATTTGTGCTGCATTGTCTGTTCCTCATTAATATATTTGATAGAGAAATAGATGTATTGATTTGCAAAGAAATGGAAGACGGGGTGTCAGTGGTTTATCATTTTTTCCTCATTCAGGCCCTGATAAAGTGTGTGACTTGGGGTAAACAAAGCATCTCACTTCTATTTCTTTTACTTTCTTATGAATAAAATGAGAGAGACAGTATTGGCTATTTTTAATGATAACATTGGACATCACAAAGGGACCCAGGGACTTGAGAAAAGTGGGCGCTGGGTTTTGAGGTCGCTGAATGCATGTCTCCACATAAGCACAAAGTAGGAAGGAACTATTCCTTGTGATTTTGAGCCCTTGAAGGGAGGTGAGCCTCCTTGGCCAGCTACCTCCATTGGCTAATGAATACAATGGCCCAGCATTATGGAGTGCTAACTGTTTTGAAGCCTGACTTAAGAAATCGCAAATGTCAGAAAAACTACACAATTGAAAGTAATTATGGAAATTTGAAGGAACCCAAACCATTTCCAGAATTCAATAATTCCTGTCCAGCCAGAGGTATCCTTCTTCTCACTGTGTGAAATATTATGCAATTTGCTTTAAGTGCCTTGGATATAATTTGTCCACATTTCTACCTAACACTTCTATAAGTTATCAGTAAAAAATTTCCCTTCAACAAACTGAATGTACTTTAGATAGTACTGAAGCTACTTGAAATCCTTTTTGAAACAAAACAGAATAAATAAATGTCTTACTACATAAATATACAAATGATATATTCTGCTGACATAATTTCCTGCCTATTGAGTTATTATCATTTCAATGCTTATCAATCTTTTTTCACTTGTTCTATTCTGTTTCGCTAATGACAGGGAAGGAGCAAGGAACATTTGAATTAGTTATGCAAATGCATTAGTATTAATCTTTCTAGAAGTTGGTGTGTTCATTAGTATCAGTAAAGCTATTTCCATGGCCATTTGTGGAGGTGTAATAGGTGACAGAAAAATAGTATACGATAATAGACTAAGAAAAATATATTTGAATTACAGCAAATAAAATTTAAGCTAGACATTTCCCTCTGGAAGATAAAACCTGTAGTTTTTGGACCTTATTTATAGTCTAGCCAGATTATGGATAGAAACGGAAAAGAGGAACTTGGTGTGGAGCACGTTAATGAATTTTCGTAATTTTCCTTTTTCTGCAAAAGGGAAATATCTAATATTTAAAGTTGTAAGTGAAATTTTGAGGAGGTTTATCAAGAACTTTCAAAATCATTTTTCTGGGGCTCTCTTTGGGGTGAGAGTCAGCAGCCTTCTTGTCTGACTGATGCAATCAGGAGAACAGGGTTGCAGTCCTGACAAGTAATGATCCGCATTTATATGCGGGGCTGTGTGATGGTACAGGATTCCTGTGCATGTAGAAATAATTGGGCACTTATTCTCATTTCAGGACTGGGGAGGGTATAGCAGAAGCCTACAAATTATATGCTTAGAAATTCTCTTGGCTGAAAAGCTCCTATACAATAAAACTTTTGTGGTGTTTCTTTTCCATGTTTAGTGTTCTTTCATTATTAAAACTGCTTGGGAAGATGTGGTTAATTTCATGTTCAGATTAACACCCATCATGAGTTACTAATTTTCAAATAGAAAACAGAAAGCATATTAGTAATAAAAATTGAAAACAGTGCACTGAACATTTTAATGAATGAACATCAGAAACATAGTTATATTTTTGAAAGGGAAAATGTTGAAAAGCATGTAGTCAGAATGACAAAGCCTATATTTTGCTGACATAGGAAGGAGTCAAAGGTTTGCCTGTTAATCTCAGTATGCTAAAGCAAATTGGACTGGTGTTTGAGGACTGGCCTTGAAGATGGGCTTTATCTCTATCCATCTTTTTGTCCCTCGGTTCTAGCACAAAGGCAGGAGATCCAGCAATGATTGCTAAGCAACATAAATAATTTTAAATCACAGAAAAAAACCCCAAGCCTGATTCTAGCCAATAATTCCAACCACATTTCCTACTAAATCTTTTATTCATGCACTCAATACCGGTTTCGATTGACCAGTTTGAATTTCATGTCTTTTTGACACTGTATTTATGAAGATTTTGAATCAATTATTTTGTTTTAAAATGCTTTTTGGTAACCAATGTATATGATAGTGAAAAAAAGGGAGAAAATCAGTATCAGATGAATGGTTTTGTGAGTGAATGACTACATGCTGAATCCAATGGATGCAATGTCTTACCCTCCAAGGCTACAAGTCTGGAGGACAGCATGAAGCTGCCCCAGTAGACAGGTTGATCCGTAGCTGACACAGGTGCCAAGAAGGACACCTGTCCCCTGAATCATTCATGGTCCTAAGGTGAGTCATGTGAGGTCATTACTAATCGTGACACCCAGAGAGACTCTCATGCTGTGAATTAGCTTTATGCACATCAGTTGATGAGTGCCCAAAGATCTTACACGAGCACGGTGGTGGAGTACTATGTGTTTCCAGTTCTTCACTTCGAAGGAAACATGGCAGCATGATGACTGAAGTATACCTTGAGCAGTTAATTGAACACCAGATAAATAATACGACTTAAAGCAACAACAGTAAAACAACTCCCTAAATTTTGCAGCTTGTATAAAGGCATCCTCTTTATTTTCTGCCCCTATTGTATGGTTTTGAGAAGAGAGGTGAGAAGGTGTAAATTCCATGAGGCAGAGATCCTTCCTGTTTTGCTCCCTGCTGTATTCTCAGTGGCATACAGCAGAAACTTAAGCAGTGTTTGTTGAATGTCCGTTAGATGGAGTGATAGAATTATGGAGGCAAGGCTGAGTATAAGGCTGAGTAGCCAATACATTGACACTTTTTTCTTTTTTTGTTTTGTCTTTTCTTACATATATTTTCTCTATTTTTTTTAAAGTATAATTTCCATTTTGTTTTTTTCCAAAGGATAGTTTTTCTTCAGTCCTCAAAGACTCAACTCCTTACATGGGCTTTGGTGGAGGTTACGGGGCAGCCCCCACATGTGGGGGTGTTGGGTCCCAAGAATGATTCCTGACTACCTTGCTGTGAGTGGTGAGTGGCACAACTCACATGGTAATGTGGCTTCAAATACAGCTTGGGAAGCACATAGGCATTGAAGACACTCGCTTTAGAAATGTCCCTGACACATGCGGCCTCCACTACGTTCCAGATGATGAGCTTCTTTATAGCCTTGTCTTTAGGCACTCATTGGGTGCAATTTGTGCAGCAAATAGACACGGCTCCTTTTGGCACAACCGTTGTTCCTTCTTTTCTTTTTCGTCTTGGAAGCAAGGGCTTGAAAGAGCTAATCTTTTTAACCTATTGCTTTTATACCTTGTATGTATGTAAGGTCCTATACCACCATGGGGCACACAACAATGAATCATAAGATGTGAAGTCCTTGGAGCATTTCCTCATTACTCTGTATTAATTTACTTATTCCACTTAACAAACATTTGTTGCTCCTTTTATAAGGTATATATCACTATTGAATTTTGTCCTGAAAATAGTCCCATATTAAATGTTATCCTCTAATGAACCTTATAGTTTGGAGCAAAGATTGAGCAGTAAAAAATAGTGAGAAGGATCAAAACTGATCAAAAAGGTCTAATAACATGGACCATTAATCCCTAAAAGTAGAGTATTTCACTGAGAAGTATTAAATTGTAGAAAGAACAGGTCTAATAAATATCACACTAGATACTGTCAAAGAGAAATAGCTGATACCAAATTGGCTAAAGGAAGATTTAGTTGTAAGATCTTTTGAGAATAAAAAGTTGGAAGAGATAATATAAAAATATAACTTTTAACTGATTTCATTGCGGTAGCTAATATAAATAGTTACCATGCTATGTGACCTGGAACCCAGTAAAATAGAATTTTGTAGTCTTGAAGTTTCAGATTACCTTTCTACCTTAATAGGCTTAAAGGCTTAAAACATTTGACTTAACTAGTATCAAATACTTCTTAATGAATATAAACCATTCAGGAAGAAAACATGAATCCTAATAGATTCCCATTTGAAATTGGAAGGAACATTAACGTCATTGTCCAAATTTCCTATCTTCTAGAAAGGAAATTGAGGTCAAGAGACATCAAGTGAATGATTCAGTGTTACACAACTAGGGTACATGACTTCTACTACACTATTGTTCACACTACACAGCCCTACTCCACTGTGCATTAATAAATTATCTTTCTGGTCTAACACAATTTTGCTTGATTTTGAATGGTCTAACTTAACTCAATGAGTTTACCAGGTAATTTCCGTACAGACCTTCAAGACCAAAGCTTCCTCCAGATCAGCTGAAATCTACCTGAACCCTATTACCAGGTAGTATTTGTTTGACTACAGCAAAATATTACTAGCTGGGAAATTATCTGAATTTAAATGTGATTGGCTCAAAGAACAACTTATATCCTTTTCGCACATTATCAGTGGCAAGTCAGTAAGAGGAAATTCAACATTACTAACGAATGCTCCTCATCCTTGAAATATTCCAGAGGCATATTTATTCTCATTTATGCAATCCAGGGAACCGTGTTACAGATGAGGAACCGAGGAAGGTCTCAGGATAAGTATGAGGCAGAGCTGTCCTTCAAATTTCAGTCTGCGTTCTCCTCCAGCCATAGTCAATTTTATGTATCAACTTGGCGAGGCTATGGTGCCCAGTTGTTAGGGGAAATGTAAGTCTGGACATTGCTGTGAAGGTATTTTTCAGAGTGAAAGTATTTTGTAGATGTGATTAACATTTTAATCAGTAGACATTCAGTAAAGCAGATGACCCTCCCTAGTGTGGGTGGGCCTCATCCAATCAGTGAAGGCCTTGGGAGAAAAGGCTAAAGTTTCCTGAAAAAGAAAAAATTCTCCTCAAGTTGCCAGCACAGAAGCCCTGCATGAGCTTCTACCTTGCTGCCCTACAAAATTTGGACTCAAGACTACAGTACTAACTCTCTCCTGAATTTCCAGCTTGCTGGCCTAGTCATGTGAGCCAATTCCCTAAAATTTGTCTCTCTCTCTCTCCTGCTATCTCTGTCTCCTATTGGCTCTGTTTTTCTGGAGAACCTTGACCAATACTCCTACAGTCCCCAACCCCTGGACCACAGACCAGGTACCGCTCCATGGCCTGTTAGTAACCCAGTCGCTCAGCAGGGGCGAGTATTGACAAGCAGGGAAGCTTCCTCAGTATTTCCAGCAGCTCCCTATCATCCTGGACTTCCTGCATAAGCCCCGCCTCCTGTCAGATCAGCAGCTGCATTAGATACTCACAGAAGCATGAACCCTACTGTAAACTGTGCATGCACGGGATCTAGGTTGGGACCCCTTATGAGAATCTAATGTCTGATGATCTGAGGTGGAGCTAAAGCGGTGATGTTAGCACTAGTTGGAAATACAGATTATCATTAGCAGAGAGGTTTGACCACACAATAGAAGTAATGCACTTGAATCATCCTGAAACCATCCCCCAACCCATGGTCCCTGGAAAAGTTGTTTTCCATGAAACCGGTCCCTGGTGCCAAAAAGGTTGGGGACTGCTGCAATATTCCTTCCATGCTCTTTCTATGTACTTTCTGGTGTCCTAAAGCTGGACTTCGAAGTGAGCAAAACCCATCCATGTGGGGACCATAGGCCCTTGCAGGAGGGCTGGCTGTGGACCCCACTCCAGTGAGAGGCTATCCAGAGAGGCCGTGCGTTACAGAGACGGGCAAGGGAGCAGCAGAGTAGGTTTGCGACCCAGGCAGCAGATAATGTGCGCAGGGACAGCGGCATCAGAAAAGAAATCATCGGAGCCTTCCGTGAAAGCCCTGGTGTAATAAATAGGACTTAAGAACGACAGTACCGACAAAGGGTATTTTCAGGAAAAGAAGCTGTGCGTCCTTGTATAATCACAAAAGATGTATAGGAAGACATCTTGCAGAATGCCTTTTTAGAAGGACAAAAACAAAAAATTCCTCCTACCCAAAGTAAAACATCAACATTCTTGAATAGAAAGGAATTTAGATTCTGAACTAAATGCTTTAATGAGGGACAGATAATAAGTGTGAATTGAAACTAATTGGTGTTTCAGATCACTGAGCTGGTTGAAAAACCATTTGTGATGAGGTCTGTGCAAGTTAACAGTCACTTTTAAATGCCTAATTAAACATCATTCTGTCCCTAGTGAGAATAAAAAAATGTATCATCGCTCATTGCACCATACTTACTTGACCAAGTGATTAAACTGGGCAATCTGAACAGATTTATTTTCTGTATCTGTGGTAAATGCTCTTTTTTCCCCAGAGTAGGCTGATGGAGGTATCGTTGGACAATGACACACTGTGTCACATGCAGATGGGAATACCACCTCACAGTGAGCACGAAGAATGGGCTAACGTGACCAAAAAGCCACGAGACTCTAGTGGAACAAAAGGAAAAATAAAGAGACAATGTGAGAGGTGGGTCGATTGTGGTTGATTTTTCTCTCCTATCCTGGGAATAATAATTAGAAGGACATCGATGAGAGGTTTTTAAAAATTACGCTCTTTGGGCTCTGAGGATCGAGGGAAAAGAGTTGGAGATAAATTCTATTTGAGAGAGATGAAGGTTTTTACCTGTAATTTTGTTTTACTACTGGCTGAAGCCCCTGGAACTTAATGACAAGGCATCAAGAGGACAGGCTGACCGGGGGTGGGGGGCAGTGTGTG
>VBSM01000605.1:7493866-7504798 GCA_008086735.1 Cheirogaleus medius | reverse complement strand
ACTCTCTCTGCGGCCAGAGTAGAGTGCAGTGGCGTCGTCATAGCTCACTGTGACCTCAAATTCCTGGGCTCAAGCCATCCTCCTGCCCAGCCTCCTAAGAAAGTGTCTGGCAGGCTCTATCCACAAGGTAGGGAGAGGCTAAATAAAGGGGCACCTGCCTGTCCTTTCATCTCCCCTGCTTCCCTCCTTCCTCTCTTCCTTCCGCTACAGCTTATGTCTTGATGTGAAGAAAGCAGTCATTCTATGGTCTTGTTTTACACCAATAGCGGCATAACGCTTAAAGAAAAAAAATGTTGTTTCTGTAATTAACTTCCCGAAACGTTTTAAAGGTAGTTGATCTCAGTCTACTTGAGCATAAGATCAGGGGAAGTTTTTTTTCTATAATTCTAGAAAACTACAACAAAAAACTCCCTGAAACCAACACCATAAATGTTAAGAAAAAAAGAGAATTATTTAGATTTTTTATATTCCGGAGAAAACTCTCAAGGTACTTGTGCAACTCTTTCTTTTGAAAGAGTTATTTGAAATTTCCTTTGATGATGTAGGTGATTACAAGTGATGTCTTAGGGAGAGAGACCTAGAGGAAGGGGAGATGGGGGCAGCTCTAGGGAGCAGGAGGAGGACCTACTCCATCAGGGTGACACCGTGTACATCTCACCTCCTCTCTCTTCTGCTCCCTAAGACCCAAAGCAGATGTGACACATTGGGGCATTCATGAGGATGAAGTTATATTTATGTGCTATGGCTATATATTTATTTAGACTGGTATATTTGTGTGGCTATTCATTACTTCTTAATAGCATTTCTTCCCCCATTCCTTTACATAACCATCTGCTTCTAACAGCACTCATGGCTTCTTATACAATATTTGCACTGATATCTGTTCACTCAACTGATGAATAACAGTCCTGGCTTCGGAGACCACATTTTCTTACAGTCCACCTCAGACCACACCAGTCTGTTTCCTTTCTGGAAAAAAAAAAAAAATGGATTATGACATAGGTGCTTCAGCGGTTTCCACCTTCTTGACCATAGCTGGGTCAGCCCAGCCCTGCCCGGCTGCTGTCAGCCAATGAATGGACTCACCTGTTTGGATAACCAGCTGTAATTTTTCTTCAAGAAGGACCAAATCCTTCTAATTTAAGCCCCCATTGCTTGATTACAATAGCACGAGTCGCACTGCCATTTTCTTAGAGGGAAAACAGTCTAGTGATACGATCACCTACATCAACAGCTATAAAATATTTTATATACTGTACAAAAAAGAACAAAGTTTCATTGATAAAACTGTTACAAAATAAAGAGGTTGGAGGGTTAGCTCAATTATGTTGGGATTAAATACTGGAAGACAGTTTTGATTTTATTTCTCTCACATTTTGCTTGCTAAGCAGAGACCGTGGACGGTTTGAACACCTTCTGTTTTGTTAGGGAAGGGGGGATCCCACTAGGACACGGCCCTGCCACAGTCACCTGAGAGTGATGCATGCCACTGGCCCCACGTCTTTCGCCTCCCAGGCACTGATGATTGTGCTCTCATTTCTAACTTTTCTTTAGTTTTCAATGTTATGTATGTTTTGGTGATTTTCCTTCCTTTATGATCTGTGCCCTTTGGGGTTTTTCTCCACACTAGATGAAGGGTTGAATGACTTTTATAAATCATTAAAATAAAAAAAAATTGGAACAAAAATGCCACAATTTGCTTGATTATATCTACCCAGCTAGAGAGAAATTAAAATGTTAAAGGAGTTGTGTTAAGTGAACCCTTGTAACTCCTTTAATTCCTTCATAATTTTTTTTTCAAAATGGTAGATGAAGCAGATATGGAAGAATTCCAAATTATAGAAAAAATTAAAAATTATTTCTTGCATATTTTTATTATGATTTTAAATGTCTTTTATTCAGGTACTATAATATTTATAGTTAATGATTTTTATTGTGTCTCTAAACATGTTTAATTTTAAAATCAGAAATCTTAATCATGAAAGATTTTCTATTAAACTTATAAATTATTATTTTACATATATTTATCTAATAGGAGAAGCCTAAAATATATAGCAACTGTACTTAGAATTTCAATATTATTAAGAAAAACCTCTTTTTTTTAGGATGTTAGAGATAAGGAGCAAAGATGGTATTTTAATAATGTAAAATAAACTATAAATATGCTACGATTGTCAATGTCTTAACCTGCTGGTTTTAATATTCATGAAACTGAGATTTGATGATAATGAAGTCCATATGAAGAGCTTTTAAAAAAATGAAAAAATCAAGACAAATCAAGTCAGTCTACTCACCCTTTTATATAATACTGTAGCAGTTGTGCTGATTAAAAATGGAGCTAACTGTAGACTAGAAGTTACTACAAAATGGAAAATAATCTCTATCCGTTACTAGTTGTTCTTTAGCGAATAATTTAGAATATTAGGATTTCAATATCAATAAGTCAACATGATAGGAATTGGAGTAGGCATCAAGACATCATGTAAAATAATTCCTGTTTTTTGAGGTTTAAATTCATATGGGATGACTGAGATTCATAAGTGAAAACTTCACATACAAAAGTAATGCAGTGGGCTACTTTATCTCTGGTTATATTCAAGGGAATGGTGTTGCAAGCTCCACGCAAAGTACCTGACATACAATTAATGGATACTGATATTATTAAAAACATTAAATAGGTCTTTCCATCCATGAGCCCAGGGTATTAGCTTGCCTCTTTCCCTTCAGCAGCTTCCTCTGCTCACCCCACAGCTTTCTGTGCTTCTGTTGGTCATTCTTTTCTTTTTATTTATTTATATTTATTTGTTTATTTTATTTTTTTAAATTTCAGAATATTTTGGGGGTTACTCAACCATAAAAAACAATGGTGAACTAGCATCTCATATATTATCCTGGGTGGAGCTAGAGCCCATTCTTCAAAGTGAAGTATCACAAGAATGGAAAAACAAGTGTCACGTACTTGCAATCAAATTGTCTATCTTTCTTAAAGCTGCAAACTGGAACTCTGCTACCCAAGGACAACATAATCTCTCCATGCTGTGAGGACTTCTTCAATGTACCTTGGTAGAGTTTCATAATTTTTATATAGCTTATTAAGTGGATTCCTAGTTATTTGTCATTAGAGTTACTCTTTTGAATGCAATTTTTCATCTATTATGTTTTCCAATTGTTTTATTCCTGGAAAAAATTTTGTATATTTGTGTTATTCCTATATAGCTGGGTTTGCTTTTCTTTTATGGCTGAGTTGATCTTTTTGATGAGAAAATGGGTTTAAAATGGTTGGTAAGCTTGTCTTTTATGGTTTTCTAGGTGAGTGCATGTTTTTATCTTCATAGTCATCTGTGATCTACAGCTTCAAATCTAGGCTTTATATCTCCAAGGTAGGAAGCTTGCTTTAGGAAAAAGACAGGTATTGCTTGACTTCAATTTTCTCCCCTCCTCCCATCTCATCAGCAGCTCAAGCCCTGCTCGTGTGGCATGTGAACAAAAAACAAGTTTTCTGTTTTTCTTTCTCCAGCCTCATCTGGAAGCTGTAGTACATCTTTCGGGCATTCCTAGCTGCATTGTTCTGTGCTAGGGAAGCTACAACAGTAACCAATACATTTATTTGGTCTAGATGGTTTTATATCTTTCTAATAGTCTATGAGTTTGAACCCTTGTCAGCTTTCTTGAGTCAACAGTAGTTAATCATGATAGGCAGGTGACCCCAAACATGGCCACACCCTAATCCCTGGAGCCTGTATGTTACTCTACACTGCAAGAGGGACTTTGCAGGTGGGATTAAGGGGATGGTCCTTGAAGTAGAGAGACCATCCTGCATTTTCAGAGTAGGCTTATCTAGTCACATGAGTCCTCAATAGAGTAGAGCCTTTTCTGGCTGTGGTCAGAGAAAGAGATGTGATGGTGGAGGTAGGGCCAGAGAGAGATTCAGTGTTGCTGACTTTGAAGATGCAGGAAGGAGACAATGAGCCAACGAATTTTGGGTGTCTGGAAACTAGAATAGGCAAGGAACAGGTTGCTCACAAGAAACACAGGCCTGCTTACACCTTGAGTTTAGCTCAGTGAGGCCCATGTCAAACTTCTGACCTCTAAGAGTATAATATAATAAATTTGTGTTAAGTCCCTAAATTTGTCATAACTTGTTATGGCACCAGTAGAAAATTAATACATTGATATATTAGTCTGCCCAGGCAGCCATAAGAAAATACTACAGACAAAGTGGCTTAAACAACAGAAATTAATTCTCCCACAGCTCTGCAGACTGGAAGTCCAAGCTCATGGTGCCAACCTGGTCCAGGTCTGGTGAGAGCTCTCTTCCTGGCTGGCAGATGGCTACCTTCTCACTGTGTCCTCATGTGGGTGGGTGGGGTAAGAGGAGAAAGAGACAGAGAGAACTGCTGTCTGTTCTTATATCAGATAGATCATGGCCTTACCCTTATGACTTCATGTAACTATAATTACTTCCTAAAGGCCTGATCTCTAAATACAGTCACATTGGGCTTGGGGCTTCAACATATGAATTTTGAGGAAACAGTTCAGTTCATAGTAATTCATTTTACAGTGTTGAAAAATTGCTTTTTCTTCATTTCAATGGTGTGTGTATGTGTATATCTGTGTTTTATGGGGGAGAGTACATAGAGGGGTAATTACTTCTTATGATAATATTTCTCTTTAAAATATCTCTCCATTAAAAATTTTTATATTTTAGCTATAGTCACCACGCATATTGTAATCTTGAAAAATACTGAGTGGATGTTCAGTGCTCTTAACAAAAACGATAGCTATATGAGGTAATATATGTGTTAATTAGTTTGATTTTAACTATTTCACAATGTATATATACTTCAAAACATGTTGTACATGATAAATACACACAATTTATCTGTGAAGTTTTAAAAAAAATAATAAACTTGAAAAAAATTACATTTTACAATTTTAACATTTTACTTTAAAATAATTTTAATTTAACAAATTGAATTTAATCTACAAAAATTATAGAGAGAGTTTTCTACATTCCTCACCCAGGTTCCTCTATGTTTGCATCTTACATAACCACAGTACATGTACCAAACTTAGGAAATTAAGGAGAATAACATACTATTACCTAAATTATATATATTTTTTCTTTTCTTAGGCTAGTCAAGAGAAGCAGTGGGAGTGGAGAAGGAACATAGGAATCTGTAACTGGTTGTGATCAATTAGTTGTAAACACCACTGCACTCAGACCAGCCATATTAGCTAAATTATAGACCACGTGAGAATTTCGCCAGTTACTCAAGTGTGTCTGTTTTGTGTTCCAGGCTCCTCCTGAGTTTCTCATATTGCATTTAGTTGTCCTGTCTTGTTGGCCTCCTCTAAACTGTAGCCATTTCTCAGTTTTCTTGTCTTTCGTGTCCCTGACACTTTTGAGCAGTATTGGTCAGTTATTTTGTTGAATGTCTTCAATTTGGGTTTGTTGTTCTTTTATTTTTCAGGAGGGATCTCTCAGTGTTTGTGCCACTTTTTGATCTGATAGACAGAAACATAGCCAGAGACTAGGCTATCCACAGAAGACCTGATGTTCTCTTTGCTTCAAGTGGGCACTTTGTACCTCTGAAGAGTCCCAGACTGAGTGGCACCAAATTCAGTAGACCTCTGCTTTTTATGGGTACAATTCTCATCTGAGAACCCCAATTCTACTACCCAACTGCCATTCTACTACTCCATCCAAATGTCTCTGAGCAAATTCGAAACAGCTGGAAATAACTGCATGCCTGAGAGTGAGAGAAACTTCTTAAGCGATCGACCAAATCTGGGCCTGATTAGTGGAAGGATGCCTTGTGGAGACAGTGATTTGAGAGTTGGGGTACGATAATAATGGCTAATAACAGCAAACAGTATTTAGGCATTACTGTGTGCCAGGAGTTGTGCTAACTGCCTTACATAGTTATCTCATTTATTTCTCCCAACAACCCTTTGAGCAGATAGGAAATTGCAGATCTAAACAGTTAAATAATTTGCTTGTGATCATGTAGTTTGGAGAGTATTAGAGTGTAGAAAGGAGACAATTTGGTGACTAATAAACAGGAGTAAAAAGTCCTATACAAACCGGTTTATCAGATAAGGGTATGATGAGAAACGGGGCCAAGTGGCCAATAAGTGGGATGAAGGACTAGAATAAAACCACTGAATCAAAGACTCTTGGGGTTGAAAGGTTCTTTAGCAATTATCTAGATTAATTAACTTCTTCCCGACTGAGATATTCCTGCATCATTTTTCTGCCAGATAAACAACTAGTCTGTGCTTAATTTTTTACCAGATAGCCCATTCTACTTTTGGGCTACTTTGGCTGTTCAAGTCTTTTCTCTTCTTTTGGGCTAAAGCCAGCTTTTAAAAAAATTGTCATCCATTGGTCCCAGTCAAGCTCTCTGGAGTTCACATGATAAATATAAATGTCTCTTTCACTTGACAATCCTTCAGGTGTTTGAAGATAACTGTAACATTATCCTTATGTCTTTTCATTTCTATTTGCAAGTTCTTCAGCTATTTTTCATATGATATCATTAACAGTTCTCTTACCAGGCAAGACCTCTATTATTTGGTTAAAGGTGAACAAATACTGGAAGACTATTCAAATTTGAATTTGACATGAAAAGCACATGAAAGCCATTTACAATTAAGGCAACTTAGATGTCAGGAAAAGAAAACTGTAGGGTCAGCATGAAGTAGCCAGTTGAATGTGGGAACATAATCCACAGAAGACTCTTGTGTGCATAATAAAAGTCTGGAAAAACTCAGGGTAATATCATTTCAATAATTATTCTTTTTAAGATTTCCCTTAGAAGAACACATAACATAGATGTCCCGAGGACATAATCTGGCACACATCTGAACATTTATAAACTGGGATTCTGCCTGGTGCTTAAAATGTTTTCCTATTTAGGAGATTTGATTGTCAAATGAGACTTTTATCTTTTGATCCTATCAACTGATATCCTGCAGAAAAAGTTGGATGATGGATTTCTTTGGAACACATGATCATTCTGTAATTTTACCTTTCTTTCCTTCCCCTCTCTTTCTTTACTTGTAACTGAATCCTGAAATAGAACTTAATCTGTCAGTGGTGCTCTCCATTTGTTCTTTTTGCACAGCAAATGCTACTATTGCAGATGTCCAAACTATAAATTCTTCTTAAAATTCGAAATAGTTCAAATAAGAAAATAGCTCTTGCAAATACATTTAAAACTCTTTGGTGTTTACCATGCTACTTTTAAATAGCGACTTAGTAGGAAAAAACAAAAATATGGCAATGTATTCTCTTTTTTTCTGCCTAATGCTAATTAAGTAACGTGTAAATTTAAATATTAAATACTATTGTGATTTTGAATCAGCTGAAAATTAAACTGAGTCATTTTCTTTTCTAACTTTGCATTCCCTTTGCATCTATTCTGCAGAGAGTGTTCTGGAATGCTAGAATTATTAATTATTTGTGGCTATCCTATTTCTCAAGGGCATTATGTAGAAGCTCAAAAAATGACCACTATTCATAACACCACGAATTATACCCATCTTCAGAGAGGTGAAGTGGATGCCGTAAAATGTTTTTGAGATTTCAGGGAACCACTGTAAAAAAAATCAAAGCAGTTAGATCTAAAGTCTCCTTAATATTTGTTATTATTTAACAAAAATAGGAATTGATTGAATACTTTCAAGTCTAATTACCAAGAGTTTACTCCATTTGTGTTTGAAAATGGAGACTGTATCTTTATTCGTTAATGAAATTGCTCTTTGCATACATGCAACAATTTTTCATTTTGGCCCCCATGAAACACGGGGATGTCAAAATTTTATCAGAATACAGTTGAAGCGAAGAGTTCATCTTAGTAATAATATGGTTCAGAAAGAACGAACATTAATCTTTTGAAAGGTTTATGAAAAATAAAAGCGAAGACAGTCCCAGGATGTTTTTTTCTGGTGTATTTTTAGCAAGATTAGGTGTCATGGCATTTAAATGAGGAATTTTGCTGTATGTAATTAGTCACTGATCAAAGAAAAGACTTAAATTTAGGAGTGAAAATAGCAAATTCAGTTAAAATATTCTCCAAAAATACTTCTAAAATTATTTTTAAAAGAATAGTTGTTAAGGCATAGGACAGTGATTCTTGAATACTATGATTTCTTGGTGTACTATATGAGTAACTCAGTTTGAAAAAAAATCAGTAAACCTTCCAGTATTGAAGTTTTCTCCTTTGCTTTTCTACTGTGTCACCGACATGCTACTGTAAACAGGAAGAGCATAATTGTCTCCCACAGGGACCATGGAGTTTTGGGCCAGCCCTGCCCAGACGTCCTGCGCCTGTGTCGGGTCTGCAGTGCCTTGTGTGTGCTGGAAGCCACGCCCCAGACAGCTTATCTGGGTGTGGGAGGAAAGTATTGTTAATACATAGGATTTTCCTTTACTGAAAAATAGGAGAAATCAAGCATATCAAACGTGAAGTGTATTTGTTGATGCTGAGGCCTCCCCTTTGCTCACACTAGATGGTGGTTTTGCGCGGGCACAGCAGGCTCTCTGCAATCTCCACGATGTGGAAGATGCACCATGGAGCCCATGTGGCTGTGCTCCTTTCCAGAAGATTGCAGTTTATTACAGCTCTAGTGTGCTTGGTTAAGCAGAATGACAGATATTATCTATTTTAAATTAACTCTCCGAAAAAAGAATTTGACGTTTTCTGAAAATAAACCAAATATTGAAGCTAATACTAATAATGCAAACATAAGCAAACATCAAGAACCATTGCAGAGTAAACCATTTTTCTATTCCTGAGCTCTTCATCAATCATGTCGTAAGGGAAAAAACAATAATAATAGTAATAGTGATCATCTATTCAAGATCAAGAAGTTGATCCTTCAAAACTCAAAACTAGAAAGAAATCTCTCTCGAGCTCTCTCACTCCCTTTACTTTTCCCCCATATATAGCATTATATTACATAATGTATGAATAATAAAACAGATACAGCCTCTGTTATTAACAATGATTCTTTACTCAATTGTATACTGAGCCTTAAGATATATTAGCTAATGATGTGCACATATAGAAGATCTATTTTAAAAAAACACGTATGTTGAGGTAAAAGGTCAACCATTTATTTATTGACAGGTGAGGTTTTCAAAGAAGTTTGGACCCATTTTTGCCCTCCAAATAGAAATTTGGGCTTATAAAGGACTTCCTATGGTTCCCAACGGTACATATTCAACACTTTGCCTTACTAAATAGTTATTGTAGTTCATCTTACAGATGGCCACAAAAAGTGCTTTCTTATTATTTTTGCCAATATAATTTGTAGAGTAGATGTACGTAGTTTGCTTGATTCTGACCTGAAAGCAATTCTGTTTCCCACTTGACTGGAATTTGGGACCATGGGGGTAGCAGAAATAACCAAGTCTAAATGTGAGCAACACAATGGGCTTTGGTCCAGTAGATAGATATTATTTAAATTTCCAGTGTTATTTAGAGATAAAATAGTAAGCAGCGTATTTGTGTGAAAAGCTGAGTTTTGATATTTAAAAACTCTCTAAACAACTTGACCTTTAAAAAATTGTATAGGTAAAAGTTTTATCAATGTTGAGGGAACCTTAGAAGTGAATTAATTCTAATGTGTAGTTAACCAGATTGTCCATGGTTGGTTGTATTTTTAACTTGGTCTCTTACTAGTGAACTTCTCTCTTTCTTACTCTTCTTTATTGCTTTTATTTACTCTTTAATCAACTCTCACTGTAGTGTTAGGAAGAATGTTCAATTCTTTGTAGATGTGTGTATTTTACATGCAATGGACATGTGTGGTTTTTGCCTAAGCAACACATTTTTAGCTTCATTCTGGGAACAGAACTCTTCTTTAATTTTGGAAACTTTCCTTCCTATTACTGGTAGGGCTGTCAATCACATATCCCTAAAACCTCATCAATGCCATGGCCACAGACTCAGAGCAGGACTTCTGCTGAAGATATCAAAGAGGAGTCCTTTATTTGCTGAAGTCTCTGGCTGTAATAAACAACTGAACTTGCACCGTTAAGTAGCCACCTTTGTACCACAAAAGGAGGGCTTGCCCGGGAATCAAACTCAAACAAGGAAAATTTAGACAAGAGAGAGAGAAAGACTCCCACTGTTTGGGCCTCTGACTCATTTATGCCTAATGCCACCACCCTGCAGGACTCTGTCCCTCCATTAATTGGGTTGCCCGTTTTTGCTTAAGCTAGTTTGTGTCAGTGTGTGTCACTTGCCACTAAAATATTTCTAAGACAAATTTGTGCAGGAAAAAAAACGCATGAACTTAGTGATTTGACTTACAAGCATGGCAATTTCTGATGGTTCAACCTAATATAATATAACAGAAAATTCGGGTGGTCAAAAAACAACAAAGTCCTGTTGGCACCCATTACTTTGTGTTTGTGACCACTTTAAGCTCATGTTTCCTCATGTTAAACAGAGGGGGATGCCTGCCTACCCTCCACACATAGAGAGTCACACAGAGAGATTGTGAATGTTGAATAAGACAAAGCACATGAAAACTTTTGTAAACTGTCTGGCTCTATAAAATGTTATTCATCATTACCGATTGGAAGATCTGCCTTCCTGAGATATATTACAGTTTACAGGGTGATCTTACCAGTGGTGTATAGGCAAAATTCTGGAATCGGTGGCAAATGAGAGACTGTGAAGATGTCAAAGTTTGCTTGAGGATATTATAAAGCCTTAATTTATGGCAGATAATCTTTTCTCCATCTAGGTGGAATTCAGAGAACTCATCTAGCTTCTTGTGGCATTGGTGAGAACTGATCAACATAAGGTTTCCTTACTATAGGGTGGCATCCAGTTTGTGAGAAACCCAAGGGAAGACTCAGTTAACCACTTCGATACCAGCGTCGACTATAGTCGACAGCCACAGATGAACGCG
>VBSM01000605.1:7396176-7484260 GCA_008086735.1 Cheirogaleus medius | reverse complement strand
ACCTCGGCCTCCCAGAGAGCTAGGATTACAGGCGTGAGCCACCGTGCCTGGCCCACAGACTTTCTTAAACTCATTGGTTTTATTCCCATAGTCTTTTATCTTTAATGTGAAGTTTCTAACTATGTTTTGGAACTTAACAAGTTCCTAGGTTTCTGAAAAATATTTTTACCTTTTCAAAATAGATGTGGAAAGAGAGAAGAGACTGTTTCTGATAAAAGAAAAAAAAAGAATTGCATAAAATAAATTCAAAAGGAAGATGTTTTGAAATGTGTGTTAGATATGGATATTGATTTGTTCTGGGAGTGTCTCTGCAGTTCTTACCTAGGACACAAAAGGGCGGTCTATGAGGTGATCGTAACCACACAGCTAGCTCTGGCTGCCTTCCCGTAAGTATGAGACAGTGGATCAATTCAGCCAAGAATCCAGCTAATTCAGAGAGAAAATTCTGATTGATTATTTGTGGTTGTTAGGTCAACCTGCCCACCTGACATTGCATGTAATGTTCCTTTCTGATGAACTATTTTGATAGTCTAGAGAAGATTTAAAATTATGTCATTGTCAACTACTCACAACTACAGTATGGGAAAGGTGGGTTTATTGTCATTTATCGGCCAAGCTGTATGTAAGCTTAAAAAAGACACCAGTCATTTCAACTTTTAGGAGGCATCATATTTTATTTTTTCAAGTCTTTAATCCTAAACGTACATGTACACACACACTCAGATAAGCTGCCTTTTAAAACAAATGTGTCACAAAGCTTTGTCTCAAACTATAAAGAAAAATAAGACATCTTTCACATTGTTTTCCTCCCACTTGAAAGCTTTTCCTACATGCATTGCCCAGGGTGAAACCAGATGGGAGAGCTAGTCCGGGGAGCAGCCACTCCAAGTCAAGCGTGCTCACAGAGTCTTCCAGAGTAAGTAGTCGCTCCAAGACCGTATCCTGATTCAGTACAGAATTCCTCAACCCAGACAATAAGAAGTGGGTTGAGGGGCAATTTGAATATAGCTTTCTACATAATCAAAAAAGCATATAATTGAAGATTGAACTTGAGCTATAGTTTAACGTATTGTTTGTGCATTGTTCTATTTTAATAGCTCCATATGGAGACAATAAAGGGACATGACGAATAGTCTGTTGTTAAGTTTCAATGCTTTCTCTCTGATTCCCATTCATTCTCTCTTGTCAGGTTACCAGTCCCATCCCCCAGTTTTTCTCCTAATTTATAGGACTTAAACAGATACATTTTTCATTTATACCCAACTGGCAGTTGGACTGGAAATAGCAGAGTTACCACTAAGAACGTTTTCTTAAGCAGCTTTTCTTTTGAAGAGAAGAGAAAATATTGACTCAACTGGGTTAGGAAGATATAGAATTTAGTTACCTTTACATGATACTTTTTATTTATTCCTTCTTCTTAGGATTCCTTTCAATTTTATTTTTAGTTTGTAGACAAGTATCTTTCTTTAGCTTCATGTTGACTTCACTGCTATCTTTTGGTTTCTTAAAATGCAGGCAGTTTTCCGGGCATTTTACAAAGGGAAGTTTTATCTTGATTTTCAGACATTCTGAGACTCTTTTCTTTTTTCTTTTTTTGAAGAAACAATTCAAAATACTTCAAGTAAAATGCATTCATTGCAGTATTCTATCTGATTACTTATCATTATCAAGGCTGTTTATAGTTTTGACTTTCCTTCATTAATGTGCTACCCAGCAATGCAAAATTATTAAATTCATAGGTGCAGTTCCTAAAATGATGATGCTGGATATAGGGAAAACTTTTCTGGAGCGAATAACAATTAAAATAAAACAAAACAATTCAGAGATCTGAAGGGCACATTAAGGATCTCTGCCATCCAATGTAATTACAAAACTGTTGAATCTAACAGTTTAGAAAGAAAGTAAAAAAAAAAAAAAACAGTCCTCTAATGCTAGACAGAAGTCTCACTCACCACGTGACACACATGGTTTTCCATTCCAATTTTTAGAGTCCCACAGGTAGAATTTCTGCAGCTCCATTGGTTGTCTTTGTTCTCCTGATAACCTTCCTGAATAGCTTGTGGCCTCTACTTCATAGAAGTATAAGAAAGATGTCATGGACACTGCCCAGATTTAGAAGTTTTCTAGTGCAAAGGAGGCTGATTCCTTTTTTATTTCTTTATGGTTCTCATATGACCAAGGCCAGCAGTTTTGGTACTGCTGTCAGGATTGCGGGAAACTTGCCATGATACCCTCTTCCCCATCGCAGTGAATCACTGTGGTTGGAGAGCGGCCGGCGACTCTTCCTTCTCCCTCTCCACTCATGCCGCAGGCCCCTTTCTCATCTGTCCACTCCCCTCCAGCGCTACTCACTGCCCTTGCCTAATGTCACCAGCCATCATCTCTTTCTGGATCTTACTTAACTCATCTGGCAATGTCTTTACGTTCCAGAACTCGTCATAGTCTGCCCTTTGCTCTAAGGATGCATTTCAAGCCACACAGCAGGCACGGATGACCCTTCTGCTTGGTTCCTGTGTCCCCTCCAACCTCATCTCTACCCACAGATCTGGAGTTGGTGCCCTACCTGTGCACCCCCACGACATCCTGCATTTTCTCCCTCATAAGGACCAGCACTTGGTGTTGTCCCTGCTAACTCACCTACAGCCTCCACTGGGTGTCTCATTTACTGACATATTCCCAGAGCCAAGCTTGCCACCTGGCCCATAGTAAACATCCGGAAACCATCTGATGATTGGTAGAAAAAAATGATCATTGAGGCTGGGGTGATGAGGGGTGGTTTCAAGGACAACCTGTGACCTTCTGTGTAACGTATTTACCATACTTTACTAGGCGGAAAAGCTACTTGTTGGACTACTACAATAATGTTTTTATTTGGTTCCCTGTCCTCCCCATATTCTCTTCTCCCATTGTTGTTATTAACTCCTTTGGACAGTGGGCCCTGAGGATGCAAGCTGAACATTATTCCTGCCTCTCAAAGAAAGCTCACGCAGGAATGAAATCCATACCAGAATGAAATGTCTTTGATACATGGAGAAAATAAGGCCCTACATCTCACACCACTAAAGCCAGAATCTTCCTCGAATTTACAATTAACAGGATGCAATAAATTTCCTTATTTTAGACAAGTGCCTATCCCAGAGTTAGAGGTGGTGGGATGCCAGGGTGTCAGCAGAAGCTTTCTGCAGGAGAGATGATCAGGCTGAACTGGGAAGGACTGGGGTTAGACCTGCAGTGTTCGGGGATCAGAGGGCCGATGTCATGGGCAGATGGAGCAGTATGTGGGGTGGTGTGAAGAAAGATGTGCTTTAGAAACCAAAGGAAGTTGGTGTGAGGAGGTAACAGTGAGAGAGGAGGACAAAGGAGAGAATGGGAGTCAGATGCTACAGGGTCCGGGAAGCCACTTTAAAAAGGTTTAGATTATATATTTGAACAACAAGGGGCATCTGAGGGATTTTAAGCAGCAGAGGGAAAAGTCATATTTGTGTTTTAGAAAGGTAATTCTAGAAAATGGAAGTGGCAAGATGAGAAGTTGGAAAAGTGGATGAGACACTTAGAATTCTGGAAAGAGAGGGTAGTGAGTGTACGTAGGATACTAATGGCGTTGAGAGATGCTAAGGAAACAGAATGGATGTGACTTGTTGATTGGCTGGGTAGGGGGAAGGAGGAAAGAAATAGCAAAGAGTCCAGTGGCTGCCCTTGGCAAGAACAAATGAGTTGATAGTCATACTATTCACTGAGATGCAACAGATTCCACGTTGGGATTTGTTGAATTGGGAGTACATGTAGAATATCCAAGTAGAGGTGCCACTGGATAGTTGGCTATGTAGGTTTGGAGTTTGGAAGCTCCTTGGCTGGAGATGTAGGTTAGATAGTCACTGGCAGAGACAGAGTTATTGAAACTCTTAGACTGAGGGAGACCAATCAGTGAGGATGGGTGGAGAGAGAAGAGAAAAGAGTAAAGGACAGAAACGTGTAATATTCCTACATTGAAGAAAGCAGAAGAAGGGTTGCCACAAAGAAGGAGTCATCAGGGAGGTAGCAGGAAAACCAGGAGTGCTGAGTAGCGGGGGTCACTAAACTCTTGAGAAGACAGAGTGGCCAACTATGCAAGTGATGCCAAAGGATAGAACAGTGATTTTTGTGAAAATGGTTTCAGTAGAGAAATCAAGGGGAAAGGTATATTTTCGTAGGCTCAGGACAAAATAGAAGATGAAGAAGATGACTGGACAAATGTAGATAATATTTACAGATGTAGAAAACATTTATGTATTAGGGAAGGCAATGATTTTGAGGTTAGTTCTTTTCCTCTTCCTCTGTATCTTTCAGTGTGAATGACTTACATTTTTTTTAAAGTAGTTGACGTGGATCCGGTAGAACACTGGAGTTTGAAGGAATGGAGCAGGGTGGTGCTCATGCTGGGGCAGGAGGGCAGGGCCACAGGTGTGCACCACACAAAAGTGCCTGGGGAGGAGCACACTGGGACTAAGAATCAGCCTTGGTGTGGCACCGCTCGAGTCCAGAGGCAATGATGCCTCTTTGTAATCACTCTTTCCACAGAGATGCTCTAAGGGGCCACAAGTGCCAGCAGGACTGTGGTGATGGGAATAGCATGTAGTAATTGATTGAACAGGTCTTGAAGACGTGGGAAGAGATGGAGTCTGGAGGATAGGAGAACAAGGGGCCCTAGGAAGAGGGACTCATCCTCTTCAGGGGCCAGGAAGGAGAGGAAAGGATGGGTGCGCTTGTCCATTAGAAGAGTGGCTTGGTGGTGAGGCGCTGGGAGAGCTCCTGTCCTCTTGCACCCGTTGTCTCTGTGAAGAAGGAAGAGAGGTTATCTGTTTGAGGGGATGGGTCAGGGGGAGTTTGAGGAGAGGTGAAAAGTTTTGAAACAGCCTCTGTAGTGAATTGAGGAGGGAGCTGATTATAAGAATTGCCAGTTCATACCGTGCTGTTCAATTTCAGTGTGAAGTCACTATCCTAAGATCACACAACACTATCGTTCCTTACATGGTTTTCTCACGAAAACCTGCTATCTAGGGGAAGAACGTTGTTTCTTAAATTAAACATATTTGTTGAACCTTGTTCATGAGTTGGCTGTCCGTGGTCAAATTGTCGCAAACACATGACTGTATTGATTCCCCTCTTATCTCTGCTTCACAAGCCTAAACACTGCAGGCAGCACCCTGGCTCTGAGAGGCAGATCCCTTCCTGTTTACCACCGCATGGCACGGCTGCTAGTGTCCCCGTCAAGCTAATGAGATACAATGAGGCTTGGGAAAATACTAGGAAACTGGAAATTTAAAAACAAAAAGGTCGAGTGACATGAGAACCCTCCAAATGATGGATTCTGAGAAAGTGAGAATGCTGACTAGGACATCAAGAAAGGGCTAGGGATTCTGAGAGGAAATCCTCAAGAGGGCTTCTGCAATGGGTCCAGCCAGTACGCCGCGCCTAGAACTTCATGGCTCGACGTCTACGGAGACTTCCTTGCCTCAAGGTATGAGCAGCCCATTTTTTTATGATGATGGCAAATGTGTGGGCAGACAATCTCCAATCAAGCTTCCGAGCCCTCATTAATTTGTAATATAGTCGATTGTTGTCACTAAATATAAAGCGATTTACCTGCACTTAGAAAGGAATTGGCTTAATACACTGTGTGACCACAGGGCTTTGTCTGTTCCATTTCCCTCCGGCTGTCTCTTCTGTTCAGACCCTCACTGAATGTGCATAGAGAGAGTGCACACGAGAGAAACTCCCAGCTCGCCCACGCAATCCATGTAAGACAGCGGTTTCATGTCATCTGTTCCCTTTGTTTCACTGCCCCTCGTATCCATCCCTCCACCTCTTCACCATTTACAAGAAACAGAAGGAGCAAACTTATGCACGAGTTTCAAGCTATTCCTGTATCAGCAACACTATATTCTTAAGCACTACATGCATCCTCGATTTGTCTCGATGTGGTCCATTTATTTTAATTTGGGACTGTCAGCAGGAAAAAAAGAAGTAATTAAACTTGTGACTTGCATGAAAAAAACATTTTAAGTTCTAACGCCACAGCCCAAAACCCACCAGTTTCACTATATTTCTTCTACTTGTCAGATCAAAGACTCAACTCCTAAAATTCAGCCATGCTTTGATTAATTACTTCATCCAATGAGTTTGCAAATTATAGTTCTATGTGATTTATGTCATTTTTAGCTTCAATTAGGTATTTTTTGGGGGGAGTGTCACTATTCACTGCACCAGTCAGCCTTCACCTTGGAGAAAGCACGTTTTTGAAATGCATTACAGTGTTTTGTGCTTACAAAAGAGTTATACATAAGAGTTTTCAATAATATGTTTCATCTTAACAAAAATGTAGAAGAAAGCTGTTATTCTATTTGGAGATCAGACTTGGAAAAATGGATTTCCTTTCTATAATCTCCAAGTTTCACTGAGCTGCTTCACTCTCTTTTTCCTATATGCCTCAATTTCTCTCCCCCACCTAAATATCTCACATAAGAAATATTCATAGAAAGCATTGCTTTTAGGTTTCTCTCCATTTTTCCCCATCTTCAATTTCTTATCAAAATGAAAGAGGCCATATTTATTTGGAATTATTGGTATTAATTGATTAACACCTAAGTGCACATATAGTAATAACATCCATTGGGTGTCAGACAGGTGGGAGGGGGGTGGAAGGGATGGGGATATTCACACCCAATGGGTGTAGTGTGCACCATCTGGGGGATGGACACGCTTGTAGCTCTGACTCGAGTGGGGCATAGGCAATATATGTAACCTAAACATTTGTACCCCTGTATTATTCTGAAATAAAAATATATATATAAAATTTAAAAAAAATTTTCTCCAAAATTTCATTTGGGGGTTGATTTGGACACTGAAAGGAAGGCCTCTCAGAAGCAAGTCAACATAATCTGTCGTGTGTCCTTTTGAATAGGAGACAGAAAAAGGTCCTTCCCTACTTTGACAGCCCAAATTCTTCATTGAAACTGGAAAAAAATATCTGCTTGTCACCCAAAGTCACTTGTCTGACACCTGAGTCCTTGCTTTTGGGATGTGATTTTAGGTATGGGTGACAGCCCCTTGGCCTTTGTGTTTTTAAAATATTTGTTTAGTAAGGATTGTGCTCATGTCCCAAGGAGTCTAGGGGCTTGGTTTTTAGAGAGGCGGGGGGTTTCGTGAAGTAGGCATCTGCATGGAAGACTGGTAACCAGGCAAAATAGGAATGGAAAAAAACCAAACAAACTGAAAGTGAAGATCTTTTGGGAGATTGTCATCTGCTACCCAAGCAGATTCAGCTCACATTTGCAACAACTCAAGGTATGTATTTATAAATGAAATAAATGAAGAAACTTGGGTCTCAAAGTAAATATGAGTCAGCACAGATAGACTTGCATTCATTTAAAAAGAAAAACAGCACAACAGTGATATAAATATCATAAATATTAATGTTTCCCTATTTATTCAAAATGATATTCATGGCAGAATTATTATCTACGAGGCCACAGAGAATCATATTGCAAAAAAAATTTAATGATATATTTTTATTATAAAAGTAGTGGAATCCACACTACAGCCTACTTAGCAAATAGAGGGGACAGTCACAGATAATTCCACCACCCGAGTACATCTACTCTTAGTTTTCTGGGCACATTTCTTTACAGTCTTTTTCTCAAGCACAGATTAACTTTTACACTGCAATCAGAGTTTACGTATGTTTTTATTCATTATTTATTTCCCATTATATCAAACACTTTTATATTTCTTCTAGGTTGCATAATATTTTTAAAGTAAACACACTGTAATTTACATAACTATATCCCTATTTACAGTTATTTAATTTTTCTGAGTTTTTTAATATTATAAATAAGGCTGGAAGGAACAGCTTGGGGCATGCAAGTATTTTAGGTTTGTTTCTTAGGCTAGATTCCCATAAGTGCTAGTACTAGGTTAAAGTTTTTGATGTATCTACTGCCAAATTATTTTCTATCAATTTATAGTATCAAGAGCAATGCATAAAACATCTCTCTCACTGCAAGTTGGCTGACATTTTGTTATTATAACTTTAAAAACCGATTTGCTCATTTACTGGTGAAAATGCTTTTCTTTAATCTTTATGTCTTTGATTATCTGAGGGGGTCTGTATGTTTCACATGTAGATTTACTAGTTGTTACTCTACCTTTTTGAATTACCTGTTCATGGTCCTTCTCATTTAGCTGTATTTTTCCTGATGTCTTTTATTCATCCCTCCTCTTCCCATCATGAATGATTAATCTCCAACCCTCATCTTACTGACATATTTAATTATTCCTCTTTCTTGAAACATCTTCCTTTGGCTCCTCTCATACCACTCTCTACTGTTTTCTTTTCTCATTAGCACCTTCTTCTCCATTTCTTTTTTGGGCTTCCCTTCCTCTCTTGCCTTACCTTGAATATTTGGGATTTCTTTGTTCTGCACGTTATTCTCTTCCCGCTTGCCGCCCTCTTGCTAGATGATTCCATTCTTCTCCGTGGCTATAAATACAATTCATATGTAGATGATTTACATAGCCAGCCAGACCTCTCCTCTGACATCTATTTCTAATGATCTGGAGTATGTCTCAAATGAAACATCTCAAAGATAATGTTGGTGAGACTGGATTCTTCACTTTCCCCACATTTGTTTCTCTCCATCTTCCTCCTCTCAGGAGCAGCATCCCTGCTCACCTGGCAACTCCAACGAGACATTTCTGCGTCCTGCTTTACTTCTCCACCTGTTCAGGGAACTCAGGAACTCTGTCTCCGAATCCATCTATTTCCTGCCACCTCCATAGTTCAGGACATTCTCATTTGTCTGAACTATTGCAATATCTAGTTAGCTTCCTCTCTGCTCCACGTTCCTTTTGTCATTACGCAGCCAGAAGCCTGTTTTAAGAACAAAACTAGATTGTGTCTCTCCCCTGCTTATAATTCTTCAAAAGCTTTCCATAGCACTTGTAATAAAATCCAAGCTCCTCCATCTGGCCTGTAAGACCAGACATGGTTTTCCTCTCCCTATTTCAGCAACCTTCTTTCTTGTCTCCCTTTGTTCTTAACTGTGCAATCAGATCGATTTTCTTGCACTTTCCTGGACACACCAAGCACCCTCCCGAATCAGAGATTGAGATGTATCTGGATCACACGTTTCCTGACCCCTCACCTGGGTCTCTGCTTCTCATCTATCAGGTCTCACTTTAATGTCATCATCTCAGAGAGAAATTTCTGTACCTCCTTGTCAAAAATATTTCCTCATCCTTTTAATTTCTATAACAGTATTTTTTCCCCTTATAACCCTCATCACAATTGGAAATTCTACCATTTGTCACTTTATTTGTTCATTGCCTCCTCCTCTGGACTGTGAGCTCCATGGGGACAAGGACAAGTGCTGGTACACCTCAGCACTAACACAACACCTGGCACAGTGTAGCACTCAATGCATAGTTCTTGAACAAGTATACACCACAAGCATTTTACTTTGCCTTTTGGTCAGTAGGGAGCCACTGGAAGATCTCAATGGTTGGAATGGTGTTTGGGAAGAGCAATGTTGGATCATTTGGCAAAAGTCTGGAGAATGGGTTATAGGAGTGCATAACTGGAAACCAAGTGAACCAGTTAGATGCCTATTGTAATCGTGAGGCTAGGAATGAGGGGAGTCCATACTAAGGAAGTAAGATATCTCATACACTAAGCACAATGCTGAGTGCAAACTCAAGAGTCCATTCAGTTTGGTGACCAGTGAACTTGCTTTGCAAAAGCAGATTTAGTGGATCGATAGGGACAGCAGCCACATTGCTTCAGGTTGCAGACAGGATGGGAGACTGGAGGCTAGCAGCTGTTGAGATTATTTTAGGGGCTGGGCTATGAGGGAAGGAGAGAGAGTATGATAAGAAGAGGGGAGTATAGGATTGAGGGAAACATTTTCATTTTAAAGGAAACAACTTGAGCACATGCTCTTATAGGGGACACAGATCTGTAGGGGACACAGATCTAATAGAGAGGGGAAGGTTGGTTATAGAGGAAAGAAAGAGGCCGGGAGGTGAGCACACCCAGGTGGTTTGCATGCTGTGTGCAGTACAGGTGGAGGGGCCAGTCTGGAACAGGAGAATGGGAAACGCTTCTTTGTCTTTGAGATCAAAGTAAATGAGGCATTGGTGGGTGTAGAAATAGCTAAGTTATCAGTGTTTTCATGAGCAATGTTCTAATCCTTCTAGTTTTGGCATAAACTCCTTGAGGATGTGACATGATTTTAGGTTTCTTTGACATCTTTCCAAGTGCAGACCTCATTTCTGAGCACAGAGAAGTCAAAACATGGCGGGTTACTACACGAGGTGGGGAGTGAGCCTGGGCAGCGTAACCACGCCGATATGTTCCAACCGCAGAGCTCACCCCAACTTTTGTGCTTGTGCTCTTGTTACTCTCGAGACTGCTTCCAAGCCACATGGTGTAACGTCTTTAACAAAAGACTGCTGTTGGCCAGGTCATTCCGCTGCTGCAGTTCTCAGCGTACCGCAAGTGGACAGCGGTTGGGGCTTCACTGTGTCAACACACCCCTCCAGCCCGGCGCCCGTGCTCTTCAGGAAGGGTCGGCTTGCTCTCCTTTCTGTTGATTTATTGAAGTAGGAAGAGCAACAGCCTCTAGGAGGGAGTGGCAGCTTTGCTTCTTCTTACACCAGCAACAGTGACATGCGCCTGGGACCTCACAGCTGCTGCCTACCAAGACCTATATCCATTGCCTCGTTGGTCCTTGTCAGCTTCTCAGGCACAGATGGAGTTCAGGGAGCAGGGCAGCCGTGGGGGTTAAAGGCCTCCTCTGCCTTCACGGTCAGCTGTGCAAATGAGTCCAGGCTCTAAAAACGTAACTAGACCGCAGGTGTGTTAACAGAAATGGACAAGATCACCAGGGCTTTTGAGTCTGATAGCTATTAGCTGCCCCTCGTGGCGACACTTGTCAATGTGGGAAGAAACCCAAAATACACAGGGGCTCAGTTGGTCTGACGCTCTCTCTGTGCTGCCTTTGCTCCAGCTTCCTGTGGGAGAGGAGGATTTCGTTCCCGCTGTGAAAATCATTTTATCTAGCTCCCATCTAACGAATTGTGTTGAGTGACCTCTGGTTAATCTGGATTGGATATTATGGCTGGCTGAATAGGCGTAGGCAGGAAACAAAAGCTTCAGGAGGAAAGATCCTTTAAATGATAAATTTAAGCAAAAAATATGACTTTTATACATAGAGGCTTGTTGTTTTTTTTTTTTGGAGACAGAGTCTCCCTCTGTTGCCCAGGCTAGAGTGCCATGGCGTCAGCCTAGCTCACAGCAACCTCAAACTCCTGTGCTCAAGCGATCCTCCTGCCTCAGCCTCCCGAGTAGCTGGGACTACAGGCATGTGCCACCATGCCCGGCTAATTTTTTCTATTTTTGGTAGAGAAGGGGTCTCACTCTTGCTCAGGCTGGTCTTGAACTCCTGAGCTCAAACGATCCTCCTGCCTCAGCCTCCCAGAGTGCTAGGATTATAGGCGTGAGCCATCGCGCCCGGCCAGAATCTTGTATTTTATGTATACATGTAAATAATAGATGATATTATATGTTCTTTATAGATAGCCTATTTCCTTATGTCTCTCAAACTCAGAAAAACTCTTTCCTTTTCTTGTTTACAGTTGGATTTTTCTGGAAGATACAGACTTCAAGTTGGAATGGGGAGAGCACTTAAACACTCAACGTGCAGAGCCCTGCGCTTCAGCTGATCTAGAAGCATGAAGGCCTTGTGTAGGCAGCAACATGCCTGCAAAGGTTTGAAGCATCATGAAATATTCAATTTATAATTCTACACTTTTATCTACAAAGGGGCATTATAACATTTGTGCATGCAGTGCTAATTCATGTATGTTAATTGGTTTACAGTCATAACTTGCATCAATATGTTAAAAATTGTCTGGAAATGTGATCCAATAACATGGATTCCACTTTAAAATATCTGCATATGGTTACTTATCCTTTAGCTCTAACATGATACTAGTAAACAGGTGTAAATAGTTAAAAGTGACCTGTAAGCCACTATTTGTAAGCACAGCAGGCAAATATTTCTCTAAGGGTATTGGCATGGTGAATACCATCTCTGTCTACCTGCATTGTGTGTGAATCCTTAGATTTGGGGTTAGGATATGATTGCATGGATGTCAAAATTAGGTAGGATCTCGCAGTTGCTTAGCAGAATGATCCCACTGGTGTCAGAATGACTTCTTTACTTTTCCAGACTAGTGGCCACCCAGCCTGTTTGAATACTCCCTTCCAAGTTCACTGTGATTTATAGGGATTATAAGAAAAAAGTTAACATAGGATAACTACTATTAATGTTTTGCTTATTTTCTTTCAATCTTTTAGCTGTGGATTTACAAAACTGGGAATATGTAGTGTACAGTTTGTTTTCTCTTTTTCTTTTTTCTCTTTATTTTTTTCCTTCTTTAGCATGAGGTGCTGTTTGATGTTTTCTCTTTTTCACACAATATTACAACACAGGCAGTATCTCCCGCTTATGAAGAAGATTTGCACTGTGCCTGCCCCACACTGCATTCCCCTGTGTGAATGTACCAATAATTTATTTCTCTACTCTCGTGATGTATGACATTAACAATGTTTTACTACCATAAATAATATAGTGACAGACACGCTTGTGCCTGAATATTTGTGCCTGTCTCTATTTCCTTAAGATAGAGCCTGAGAAGTGGAATCAATTTTAGTGTTTTAACGCATATTCATTAAAAACTTCCACGATGAATGTAGCAAATTTTAGACATAACATGCTTCTTTTGCTAATACAGGTTATCTCATTATTATCAACATTTTTTTACAAACCCTTTTGTTAATTTGATAGGAACGGAATGATATTCTTTGAAATTGTATGTCTCTGTTTACAAGGGAGAGTGATCTTTGTCATTGCCCATCTGAAATTTTTCTGATTGGTTTATTGATGCTTTTCTGTCTTTTTAATTATAGTGATGGTATATATTTCCCTTGACCTATCCCAGTCACTCTCAATATTGGCTACACATAAGAATCACCTGGGGTGATTTTAAGACATAGACTAATGCCAGACCCTTCCCCAGGGACTCTGATTTAATTGACCTGGCTGGAGGTTTAGCATTGGCATTGTTTTAGTTCTCCAGGTGATTTTGATCTGTAGCGATAGTTAAAGACCACAAATCTAGACTCTCCACATATTAATCTGCTATCTAGTTATATTTTCCTGCTTACCTTTGAAACATTTTACAGATGTTTACATTTTTAAGTAAGTCTAAGCATGGGTTCCATAGAGCTTAAGGTATGTACTCAGAAGCCAGACTGCCTGGGTTTAAGTCCTGATTTTGTCCTTTATAACTTATATCACCTTGAGCAAGTCAAATTAGCTCTCCCTCCCCAGTTTTCTCTCCTATAAAGTAGGATTAATTTATAGTGTTCACCTCGTATCTTTGATAGAGAGATTAAATGGGTTGGTATTTGTACAGCGCACACAATACTGTCTGGTACATTGTAAGCATTGAATAAACATAGACTTTTTTCTTTTATCATTTCTTTCATTGGTCTTTTTCTTAGAATGTCTTTTCCTGCCCTGAGATAAGGTAAATATTGATGTATATTCTCTCCCAAGGTTTTTGTTTTATTTTTTCTATTTCTCATTGCCTCTTAAGTCTATTATTTCACTCAGTCCTGGGATGAAGTTGACGTAGAAGGAAGAAATGAATCCACCAGGGCCTGTAGGGGTTGATGCACCATTTCCCTAACTCTGCATTCCACCTAAACCACTTATTTCTGATTTCAGGATACCTATGACATTTGTTTTCAGATATTCTCTTAACTTTCAACACCCATGTAAAACGATTCTGACATGTACTTTGTTGTATTTTTGAAATGTTCTCTGCTTAACTCAGGCCTCATCGACCCTGTTCGCCTGCACACCTCTCTGGGCCTCACAGACAGACCAACTGTCAAGAGCCTGCAGATTGCTTTCCAAATACCCAATGATGACAGATTCAACCTACCTCTGCAGAAATCAAAGGGAAATTACATTATTGCAGGCACATGAGTGGATGCAAAATGACCTAGGGCCATTATTGCCAAGTACTTTAGTTCCTTGGTATCTGGAAAAGGTGATTAATGGTGTGAGGATTGGAAGTCTGATGATGGGATTTTGCAAGGAGCCTCAATAGCAGCATGAGAAAACGCATCTTGGTAGCTTTTGTTCTCCCACTGATTATCACCTCTCGCTCACACAGTCACTCCTTCCTCCAGTTCTCCTGTATGTTGAAGTCCACCTCATTGTTTCGGTTCATGAATTATATTATAAGTTAAATGAAAGGAGTTGAATAGCAGCGAAAACAACAGTAAAATTTTTATGAATTTCACTTTAGAGAAGAGTATAAACATCTTCTTTGTCCTTAACTTATCAATTTCCAATCAGCTCTTTAGGAGCAGCCTGTCAGCCTGAGTTGCTTTTAGGGACGATAGCATCAGCAAACCCAGGGGAGGGAGGCTGGGATGTGGCCGCAGCTGCCAGAAGCCAGGATATTGGGAGTTTCGGTTGGTGTGTCTGAGTCACCCTCAGTTCTGTGGTCCCTCTTTTTATTTCCCAAATTCTTTACCAGTGACAGAGGTTACTGAAATGATGGCTATCTGAAAAGTACCAGGAGACTTGATCCAGCTTAGGGAGGCTGTGCATATTTGTATTCTTTACAGCTTGTAAATCATAATCACCAAAGGCTTCTATAAAAGGTCTATTTTTTGCTATGAATCCCTGAAATAAATTAACAGTGCACACTTTTAAACTTTTATGAATATCACATTTTTAGATATGGGATTCTTAAAATCATAAATGCTAGTATTTGCAAAGGTACTGAGAGATCTAACACTGGAATTTAAGTCCACTGCTGAGTTACAAGCCAGGCATAAAGAAATGTTTGTTGAATAAATGAAAAGTTATTTGCTATATTAAACAGCAATAAATGTATCATCTGGGTCATTGAATTATGAGCTTTGCTTTAGTTAGGTCTAATATCCCATTTAAATTAAAATATTGGACTATACTGTACTCTGTTCTGTGTCCAGTCAGATTTCTCCCAGTCATAATAGAAGAACTACTGTAAGTTGTATTAACACTTGGAAGCCACGTGGGGTACCCTTTAGTGCAATGAGACTGTGTTGATTAAATTTCCGCTCACGCAGGTTCTTTAAGTCTTTAACCTACTCCCAAGGAGTGTCTGAGCCTTAGGAAAACCTAGCTGGCTGGATTCTCTTGCTCATGGTGATAGGCTAATGCTGGGGGTGGGGTGGGAATAGAATGATTATTTTTCACAGACTCCAAACACTGCAGGAAGACGCGGTTACCGCAGGTCACGTTTGCCTTGTTTACTGGCCGTGGGCGCTTCTGTTGCGTAGTTCTTTTGTTTTCTCCTGGTGTAATCGCTGTTGCACATGGCATTCAGACAATGTAGATGACCCTGTCTTCAATGCACAGAGTTCTCTGTCAAGATATTGTTGTCTCTCACTGGGCCCAAGTCCCATTTTAGTTACAAGAGAGAGGAAAAAAAAGAAAGAAACAATGGAGACAAATTTAGATACCGATGGGAAAAGAAAAGCGATTCACTGTCCACCTCAGCAGCGCTTTGAAGCTACAGCCCTCAGGCCGTTTCCTTTAATCCCTTCCCAGGGATTCCCAGGACGCAGAAAAGCCTGTGGAAGCCAAGGCAGACGAAAGATGACTAGCATGTGGCTCACCCCTACAGTGTTACACTCACGTCCCAGGCATTCGTTCGAAAAAAAAATAAATAAATAACCTCACGTATTCCAAACAGAAGCAATATTAATCTCTCTGTTAAGATCTAGACTGGATCGTTATCGGCTTTTATTTTCCCACCGATTCCTGGCCAGCATTGAGCCTTGCACCAGATGTGTCTCAGGACTTCCCACGTTCATGGGCCTCTGTCCACTGATGGTGGGTAAAGGCATCTTCACTGGGCTCATTTTTCGCTTCTTTTTCCCATTCTAAACACACAGCTTTATCTCGTATATTTGTGTTCTCTCCGCTCCCCCCAAATCTAGATGATGAAAATTGACCCAGTGATGTGTAGAGACATTGATCGGCATGTAAGATGGATGACTGATTTTGGAGGCATCTGAATTGCATGCTATTTATCCCGGATATATGGACCTGCGGCCGTGGCAGAGATAGTAACTGTAATAAGCAGTAACAGCGCAATCTCCTCTCGGACTGTCTTGTCAATGAACTGTGAAACTAGGCAGCTGCAGTCCTAAATACATAACGCCACTTCACATGGGAATGCTACCTGGTTAGAAATCATCTATCACGTCACTAGGAAGTCTCATTTCGGTTGGTCACTCAGTGTCTTTTTAATGTCTTTAATAATTACTTACATATTTAGTGGGAGGTGCAACTTAGAGGTGCATATCATATCAGCATTAGCACAAATATATATATTTAATTTTCTAACAGATTTAAAATCTCATAGAGCAGGTTCTATACACCTATGTCAGACATAGTTATTTGACCACATATAAGTACCAATATATCATATATTTTACTTAATTGAAGTGGATGCAACTTACTAAGCACTACCTTCTAGGCCTGCAAGTTTTTGTCCCAGTTTCAGTTCCTGATGGAGTCATTTCCCTCCATTATTACTCTCCTTAGGTCTCCACTTTTATAACGTAAAAGAAAAAGAATGTGGTGAGAGAAGAGAAAAGCAGACAGCAATCAGAGGTACATGATTGAATGAGGAAATTGTGAGACCAGGGCTGAGCAAAAGAAAGCCAATGTTTACTTGTTTCTTCTTGATCCTGAAGAAAAACATAGCTGGCTTATTGGAAATGAACATGCAGTTACCATGTCTAAAATGGTTTAATGTAGAGAAAATGAAGGGAGGCATAGGAAAGTGCAAATGCACACTCTTTGGCATGGATCTCGTGTAATTTTCCTAAAATACAAACAACTTTCTTGTTTCCCAAAATACATTATCCCAACCAAAATCCTAAGCATCCTTTGCCACAGAGTTGAGCACGTCTCACTTGATAGGTATTCAGAGCACCATATAATGGAAACTAGAATTTTTTAACCTTTGAATTTCTCCACTTCTCTCTGTGCAGCATTTATTTGGTTCCCGTCTAAGGTGATCTTGCAAGGACGGCTCTGAGCTCTGTGCTGGCGGGGCCTGTCATCTAGGACAGCCCCGCTCTCCTGCGTGCCACTCCGCCTCCTGCCACCACAGCCCATCTCATTTCCAATCTCTTTTCTTCTTTTCCTTCACCTTGGTATTTTCCTCTCCTTGGTTTATCAACTCTTTTTAGTGGTAATGCATTATTCGCTGCCAAATTCTTAGGATGCAAATTGGGAATGAAGAGGTTATGTTACATCATATGAAACAAAAGTTACACCACGCAGCTAAGTTAGGAGAGGCCACGTAGGCAGGGTTCAAATGAGTAAGGAATTTATATTGTATGTTATTTATATTCCCCAATATAGCAGCTAAAGATTTTACAAAGGCCACAATGATCACATATTAAACTATTGTGTGTTCCTTTGATATGTTACCCCTTCCTATTCATTTACTGAATATGTGGTAGGTTCAGTGACCCTTCTCCCTCATGCACACAATCTGAAACAAAAGCTTGTTTTGGTCTCCTGTCTAAATTGTCTCCTTACTCACAGGGCTCCATCGTCACAGGACAAGACCGCACTCTGTGAAAGACGGGAGAGGAGCGTTTAGACTAGGGTTTCTCTCCTGTGAGTGTAGTGACATCCTGGGCTGGATACCTTTTTGGCGTGGGGCTGCCTGGTGCTTTGAAGGATGTTCAGCAACATCTATGAGTTCCACCCCCCAGATGTCAGTAGAATTGCCTCCCCACATGTACCATGTGAGAATCAAAACTGTCTCCAAACATTGCCAAGTGTGTCCGGGGCAGCAAAATCTATCCTTCATTGAGAAGCACGGGGGTAGGAACTTACAGGAATTGCCCTCTTCACTCTCCGGGACCACATTGGCCTGGTTCTGCCTCAGAGCCTTTGAACCGCAGCTCCCTCGTTCTGGACCTGTCTTCTTGAGAACTTTACACACCTCATTTCACCTCTGTGGAGAGATCTTTCCTAACCACCCCCTCTTAAATAATGTGCACCCCCACCACCCAGTTTATCATCTCTCTCTTCTTAACCTACTTCATGTTATTTCATAGCATTTTTCATACCTGAATTTATCTTATATGTGCATTGTTGGCCTTTCTCCCTAGAACTTAAACTCCATGGGGGCTGAAACTTTAACCTATTCACAGATGTATTACTCTGTGCAATACCTGCATACAGAATGTGGTCTACGTGTATTTGTGGAATGAATGAATGAGTGACAGAATGACTGAGCTGCCGACTGTGCTTCAGACAAGTCTGGAATCTGGGTCTGCTTGTTGGAGAGAAGCACAGGAGGGAATGTGCTTGTGTCCAAGCTGGAGTGCCCACAAATCTTTCAGTTTCTCCTTATTTATGGTTGGTTAATACTATGAATTTTTCCCACCATGGAAGATTTATCAAAAAATAATAGGTCTCGCATTCAAGTGGAATAAGTCTTTGGTATTTAATCTTTCTTTCCCATGGAAAAGAACATTGTGAGACTATTGTTGTTCCCTTTTCCTTTTCTAAATCATTATCAAGATGCTAAAGGAAGTGATGCTAGTCGTTAAAGCAATGATTCCCTCCCTGAGTCAAATTTCAGTTCTTTAATTTTAAAAATTTATATGTATATAGTGTGCATGCATAAATTCTGTTCCTTTCCTTTCCTTTCCATTCCTTTCCTTTCCTTTCTTTTCTGAGGCAGTTTCAATCCTGGAAGAAAATGAACTGTACAAGGAAGCTGATGTAAAATGTGCTGGAACTCTGAGTGCTTACTTGCATCAAGAGCACCCTTTTTGTAAAGACAGGAACTAAGATTGTGCAAACAGCCTCATCATTTGTGTGGACCCCAGGGCATATGAGTTCATAACCTTGAAATGCAATATTGCTAGGGAGAAATATGTAATGATTTCTGAACAGTCTATTTCAGGTTGTCTTCCAGCACTTTTCATCCGGGTGCTTCCCTTACTGTCCCTTGAAGAAAGTATGGCTTTATGGTTAAGGGCAGGGTCTATAGGCCAAACAAGCTGCGTTCAAATACAGCCTTCACTATCGTAAAGACACCTAATCACTAGGCCTCAATTCCTCTTCTGTGAAATAAAAATACATAGTTGTATTTTCCTCATAGTATTATTGGATTATTAAATGAGATCATATGCATGAAGCTCTAGAATCCTGCCTGGCATAAAGTTTTTAAAACTGGTGATCTTTGTTTTTATTTTAATGTGGTCTAATCCCTGTTCTGACTTAAAGAAATCCTGGAAACACTGGCTGGGAATATTTTCTAGTTTAACTGTGTTCAATTCTAGCCCACTCTAGGTAGGAAATGGGAGAAAACAATGGGAAGTTCTTATTTTTTTTTTCATTTAAAAATAATATTTATTATACTCCTATTTATATAAATAATATTTGTTCATTATAGAAAATATGAGAAATTAAAAAATATAGAGAAAAATACATGAATTGTAAATTCTCAACATTTTATGTGTTTCTGTGTGTGTGTGTGTATGTGTAGGTACAGAGAAATAAAATTAGCTAAGCTTTTTCTCTTTTTTAAGAGATAAATTATTTTCTTTGTTTCTTTTTTCATTATTTATTAGTAGCTATTTTGTGAACACACACACAGAATGCAAAATTAAACACTCTTGTTCCCCCATCCTGGGGCCACACAGCTAGTGTTGCGTTATGTTTCTTCTCAGGGTCTTTCCCACACATAAGTTTTAGATTTGTTTTGAAATCTAATTTGTTATATTGTGAACGTTTTTCATTGGCAAAAGAAATTTGAAAATTGAAATGGGAACACACTGAGAACTGTCCTAGAGGACTCTTGGAAGGACTCATATGTGGAGGCAGCATTTGGCGAGGTGGGATGAACTTCAGCTTGTAATGAGGCAGTACTAGGTTCTGTCTCATCATATTTGTTTGTTACAGAAAAGCTGAGAAATATAAAAAACATAGAGGAAAAATAAATGAATTGTAAATTCTCAACATGATACTCCCTTCAACACTGACAAGTTGTGTGGCTTTCAGCATTTAACCTCAGTTATCCTATCAGTGAAATGGGATAATAACAGATTCATTTTATAGATTACATATCTAACACTGACAAAGAGGCTAGCATGAAACTGGGACACAGTATAGCTGTGGCTCACATTTAGTTGTTTCACATCGTATCCCATCCAGGGACATCTGACCAGGCAGCACGTCCCAACCTGCTTGTGGTTTGTCAGCAGAGAAAATTTCACTCCTCTCCTCGCCTGCTTTTTGTTTTTTAAATTCAAAAGGAATCTTGGAGGGACATTTCTAAATGCTATGGTTGCAATTCTGAATTTGGGGTTCCCCCAAAATGCATACTACCTACATAAGAGCTGAGGACATGGGAATGGGGGTGTATAGCTCAGAGTGGAAAGTATTAGGGAGGTTGGTAATTTCTAATCTGCTAATTATTAAAAGAGCAAAACTGAGCCCACCATTTATTATAGCTACTGGCCTGAAACCAGAGCTGAACTTTTTGTTGACCTCTTAGGGTCACCAGCTCCAACCTTGCCCTTTATCAAATTTTCTATATTGGGGTCTCTCATTTGAGCAAGTAAGATTCTTTTAGTAAAAAAAAAAAAAAGTTCAGAAACAACAGCTGTAAACAATATTGTTATTATAAAGAATTTCAAAAACTCGAAAGCATTTCTTATGGGTTTTGTTTAATAATGTTCAGCGATATTGTCTTCTTCTGAGTCCTTAGATGATGTTCCAATATGCTGTCTGCCTGGTATTTTTTAATAGACCCCATTAGAGTTCACCCCCCTTTCTATTTTAATATTATTTGTGTGTGTGTTTGAGTATATTCCTTTCTTAAATAAGAACGGCTTTAACTATACTTGGTGTTTTCCAGCACTATATATGATTGGCTCTTGGTTTTCTCCCATTATTCACTTTGATAATGCCAACAGACAGTTTGGACAAAAATATGAGACACATGTTTTTGAAAAAGTTATATAGAATGGGGGGAAAGTTCATAATTTAATGCTAAGTACTAAAAGCATTGGTAGCGTTCTACGTAGCATCTTCTCGATTCTGTAACATTTAGTGCTCTCTCACACACATATGTACGTACTCAGTAAATTGCTATTTGGATGGAATGAATTAATCACATCATTGTAGGGTGGGACTTTGAGTGTTTCACATGTTGTTCCATAAACCATTCAGTGTTTTCCAAATCTTCTATTGTAAACATGCAGAGTTGTTGGAAAAGAATATAGTTTTACAGAGATCTTTTCTAATTTTCCAGATGATTAAACCACTCCTCTATTTCTTAGAAATTATGTCTATTTTACTCGTAGGACCATAATTTTCATAACCCTTAGGTTTTGTTCATATGTAGGCTTAATTTCTTTGCTAGATTAAATGGAACATGAGGTCAGGAATGGAATCTTCTATTATCGTTAAATTACTCCTATCTGAGAGATGCTCAAAAATGTTGTTGAGTGACCCACTTAACTGTGTCAGAATAAGAAAGAACAAAGATAATCACATATTAATAAATAATAAACAGCTCTTCCCTTTCCCCATAAAATTCACAGTATCTGTTGAAATTGATCTTCCACTGTAATATAAAAATAAATAAAAATCCACTCTGACAAATCTCTTATTGGATGGTTAATGGTGATATTGATGTGGTAAAAGTTTTAAGTATAGAAGGAGGAAGTGATGGCCCAATTTTTTCATCAAGATATCCAAACATAAACAATTCTGATATTTTACTCACTTAACTCAGAGGATTTTATTTCTGTGCTGTAGTTAGTTAACAAATAATTAAACTGACTTCAATATATACCTGTACAATATAATTAATTAAATGCCAAAAGCCCCATTTACCTTGAAATATATTTTTCTGTCTCAGTATCTGAAATCCCTACTAAATTAAGCCAACATTTGTGGAGTTAAACTCATTGCCTATAGTAGGCTAGTAGGCATCTATTAGAAAGCAAATACAGTGCCTGAGATGGGAATCATTAAAACATTAGGATCTACTAATACATTAGACCTGATATGAGTGTCAGAACAGTTCATGGGCAAGCAAAGAACAGCATTCTGTGAGAGCAGGAGAGAGAACAGATATATTTGAATGATACAATAGAAGAAATCTAAGGCACAGGGAGATTCTCATAGTTCAAATGTGGTTGGCTAATTCTTTGTAGCCAGGAGTCAGCAGAGGGCTCTGGTTGGTTAGAGCTTTCAAAAGGATTAGTTTTCAGAGCCTGAAGGTAGTTTTCTAGGTGGGAGGCATCATGGATTTTGTACAGGCACATAGATGCACTCACATATCTGTCTTGTTAATAAAGCAGCCTGTTTCATAATTCCATCTTGTTACAGATGCTCTTTCCTTTGAAATAATACTAGCCCAAAGAGGAAAGTACTGGAGACCAGGATACAGGGTCAGTGTTGTCCTTAAGCTCAAGAAATACAAAGTGCTAACAGCATTTCAAAGAATCTGAGCTCTAATGCGTCTCTCCGCACCTAGTAAGAGAACAGTAATGCTGCTCACTCCTCCTCACACACAAGGAAAATTCTTCCTGGTAGAATGGGAGGTGATCCAATTTGCTAATATAAAGCTACCAGTAATGTTAACAATACTCCCCAAGCAATGAAGTAAGATGATATGAACAAATTGAAACCTCAAATGAACTCCCAAGGAAAGATGGTCACGTGGTGGAGAGAAGTCGAAAGTTCTTGTCAGAGCAATTTGGCAGAGTCTGAATTGTACACAGAAGAGGTTAGGGTGGTTCTTGAGGGGAAAATGCTAGTTGGGGAGATTAAAGCCACACAGGTAGTTTTAAACAACAAGTGACTCTGCAGAAGCACCAGAGACCAGAGGAAAGAAAAAGCATTTAGAGTAGTATATAATATTTAGAAATTTACTAACTTAAATGCCCAGTCGAGGGACTGATGAAAGGCATAGCTCCCAATCTCAAATGCGGCTTCATAACAGGGTCACACCTGAGACGACATGGCAAAATGACAATTAAGCAACTGACGTGCTAACACTTCAGGGAGCCATATACTTTCTGTTGTTTTCCTCACTTTGTGCTACTCTTAAATCAAATTCAGTGTTTCAGCCATTGCTAAGAGGCTGGACATATTGTCTGGCAAATGAATAGGTCCTTTGCCAAGTAACTAGATCTCACTCTTGCTAAAGGAAGAACATTGTTCACTAAAATAGTTTGTCTTCTGATGCCAAAGGAAATCAAATTGTAATCAAGGGCTGAGAACGGACTGAAGTCATCAAGGCTGTCTTGCTCCGGATTTGGCAACCTTACATGTTCCCAGGCTTATGAAATGTAATTTACGTTTACAAAAGGGAGAGGCTTTATTACGCTGGAAATTTGTTTTAAATAATGCCGAAGTGAACCACTGATGGGACAGCCAGCATCAAAGCCGACAGCGCCTCCTGTGAATCTCAAGGACACAGAAAGGAACACAGATAAGGAGGAATTTAGATTTTGTTGAAACAACCTGTTAAAAAGAGAATGCATCTAAGTGAATTGTGAAGCCCTATTATAACCATATTCTTGAACTATCTCAGAGACACCACTGTGGGTTTTTGTTTCTTGGTTATTTTTGTTTAGGTGGTGGTGAGCATAAGAGTATGGAGTGAGAGGGGCACAAACCTTTCTTCTAGATCCATGATTTCCATGTGTTGCCTTAAGGATTCAATTTCAATTAAAACTAAATAGTGATTATTGAGTGCACACCCTACAGAACCGTTCTTTAAATACACTGCCTCACCTCAGACGCTCACCAACGTTTTGAAGTTATATTTGCCATATTTAGGAACCCGGAATTGAGGCTCCTGTGGTTAAATAATTTACCCAAAGTCTCACCACTGGTGAGGTGCAGAGAGACAAGATGCAAGTTCAAGTTCCCCCAGAGCCCAAAGCTCTCCTCTTTCTGCCATGCTCCCTGTGCTTCACGTGAAGGTCAGGAAGGGAAAAAGTACAGGGAGTAAAAAATGTTTATATCCACCACTAAACTCCCCCTGAGAGCTGTTGTGCCCAGAACGGCTACTTTTGTCCTGGTAAAATGAAGCAGAGAGCTGAGGCGATTTGTTCAATACCCCCGAATACTTTTCCTCAGTCCTCTCTCTTGGGGAGCACGGGGCACTGGCCTTGGCCATCTGCATAATGTCGCGCCATTTTCCTTCCCCTTTATAGACATGGCCTGAGAGTGGGAACAATCTTTTGAACCCGATGACACAATGTATCTTAGATAGGCAAGGCTTTGGAATATGCAAAGTTAGAGGCCTCCCTCTTAGTTTGTAACTAAGTCCCCACACCTGGTGAGACCAAAGAATGCGGGTAAATGGAATTTCTTTTTACTTCAAATATACAGAGGAGAAGGCATCTTCCAGATTTTAGGGAATATTACAGTAATATGGAATTTATTTAAAGTATTTATTTTTGTCTAAAAAATAGCATTCATTTTTGTCAAAATGGAAAATGACAGAGAATATTGTTTTCCTTCAACTTTTTAGGATGATATCTCTCATTGGCTTCTCAATTATTTAAGTTATTGCAATAGTCACCAAAGTTTACTCATCCTTCACAAATGCTTTTTAAAAAAGAAAAATATTGGCCGGGCACAGTGGCTCACACCTGTAATCCTAGCACTCTGGGAGGCCGAGGCGGGAGGATCGCTCAAGGTCAGGAGTTTGAAACCACCCGGAGCAAGAGTGAGATCCCGTCTCTACTAAAAATAGGAAGAAATTAATTGGCCAACCAAGAATATATAGAAAAAATTAGCCAGGCATGGTGGCGCATGCCTGTAGTCCCACTACTCAGGAGGCTGAGGCAGGAGGATCGCTTGAGCCCAGGAGTTTGAGGTTGCTGTGAGCTAGGCTGAAGCCACGGCACTCTAGCCCAGGCAACAGAGTGAGACTCTGTCTCAAAAAAAAAAAAAAAAAAAGAAAAATATTGACCACTGTAACTATTAGATGATATAAAAATCACAGGGTCTCCTGGGGGTTTGTGCTTATCAGCTCTGGTCTTTCTTTTAGTTTAATCAGATTTCATTTAGCAGTGCACCACATGTAGGCACATGGTTCACTTAGCTAAAAAAAGACAACAACAAAAAAGCCTCATGCCTTGAGGGCTGATGGACAGGGCTGTTCTGTTACAACATCTCGGCGAGGGTTATATGTGGAGCTGTCTTCCTCCCTGGCACCGAGTCACGCGTGCTAGAAGCAGCTGCTACAAAACGCAGCCCTTCACATACGCATGCAACTGCCAAGCTGTCCTCTGCCCTTCACTCGGCAGCTTTGTAGTATTTTGGTTAACAGAGCCAATGTGCCTTCCTTCACATAAAGGATATTATGATTCCACTGGAGGCTCACAGGGGAAAATTAAAGTCATCAAAAATCTGATTCAAGTAGGCATTTTCTATGAAAATGTGGAGCATGTTTTAATGCATCCCGGTGCCTTGCTGAGGGCGCTATGAGAGGGTGAGTCTGGCTCTCGAGTCCAGAGGCATCATTTATACTGTTTAATCCCACCCTCCATAAACAAGAAGGGGACACACATTTTTGGCAGAGGGAGGTGAGAAAGACATGCAAAGTAGGGTGTAGAATCTAAACAGCAATTCTCCGCAGCTGTCCTAAAGTGGAATGAAAACAGTGCCACAAACAAGGCAACTGAGGAAGCAAAGGTCAGACCTGGGGAAGCCCAGAGCGGTGCTGGTCCGAGGCCGGTCGGTGGAACTGGAGCAACTCCGTTTCCTTCTGAGGGACACCGACCCGCTGGAGGACACTCGGGACCACAGCAACCGGCCTTTGATCAGACGACAACATCCTCTGAGTGTGTGCTCCTGTGCCAAACTCGGAGCCACTTGGAGGAGAAGATGAGTAATTTTTCCCTAGTGGCAGAAACATTCTCTCCATGTCTTCCCTCAAAGTTTATGGGCAACGATTGAATTTTATGATAACGAGAACAAAGTGCACCATGGCGAATGTCAGGAGTGTTTTCCCCTCTTGGCAAAACAATCGTTTTACATCTTTCCATGTGTTGCACGCTCAGGAAAGACATAGATCTCTGGCATAGATTTCCCCAAAGAAAATTTTTATTCAGATAAACTTTAATAATAGAAGAGTATACTTGAAAAAAACTCTCTGTTTATAGAAGCCCTCTAATAGCTTTAATGTCTGACAAAGAAAGAGTCAGGAAACTCTCTCTACCATGAAAAACGGACATTTGCTAGGACTTTTTTCTTTGAATTTATTAAATAAGGATTATCCCTGTAATTCTATGAAAGTTTCCCCAGTTTAAGCTGATGGCTCTATCCCATTATTCAGGTGGTGGTAGGATAGTGGTTTTACTGGATAATGGCATTATAATGTATCAAAAATACAATATAGCATCATTATTGTTAATGTTCACAATCAGCACCTTGAGCCACAACCTACATCTTGTAACGATTACAATTCAAACAGTTGCAACAGCACTTCCTCTGAATCGTGATCTAATGCAAGTAACAATACAGTGCAAATAAATAGATTTCCTCCTCTTGAGTTTTCCCCATTGTGTACGTCTTCACTGAGACTGAAACTGGGAAATGTCTTGACAAAGGGTTTCTCTCACTTCCAGGTTAGAAGTCTCTGTCTCACTATTCTTTGTTTCTCAGATGAGTTCATAAAGTTTTCCCCCGTTCAACAAAGACCATGACTAAGTTCAGTGGGACCCACCAATTGTTGGGGTGGTGAGTGAGGTTTAGGTGGAACTGGTAGGCACCTCTTAGAAATGTCAGTTTGTTATTTTCATAGACTGGACCAGTTCACTTTGGCATCTGTGGTTGATCAAAAAGATGAAAATCAAGAGCCATGATGTGGATTTTATATATTGTCATGAGGCCATTAAGAAATAAGAACATATTCTTGCAATACTTCACTTAGAAGAATGGTCTCTAGTTCCATTCAAGTTGTTATAAAGGGTATTAGGTCACCATTTTTTTTAATGGCTGAGTAAAAACATGTACCACATACATATACCACGTTTTATTAATTCATTCCTGTATTGATGGGCACTTGGGCTGTTGCCACATCTTTGCAATCGTGAATTGTGCTGTTATAAACATATGAGTGCAGATGTCTTTTTTTATAGAATGTCTTTTTTTCTTTTGGGTAGATACCCAGTAGTGGGATTGCTGGATCAAATGATAGGCCTACTTTTAGTTCTTTGAGGTATCTCCATACTGCTTTGCATAGAGGCTGTACTAGTTTGCAGTTCCACGGTACAATGCACACTATCTTGCTGATGGGCACACTTATAACTTTGACTCAAATGGCACAAAAGCAATTCATGTAGCCAAAATGTCTGTACCCCCATAATACTCTGAAATAAAAAAGAAAGAAAGAAGAACTTAGAATGAGTACTGTTTTCTGTTTTGCAAGCAGGGAAAACTTCCTGCCCTCCTTCCTGAGTGTGAAGAAGAGATGAGTTTTCATGAATCCTCCCCCGGGGTTTCCCTGTATACTCTGTGCACAATGGAAATAGATGAGAGTGATCCAACTTCCTCCAGAGGGACACTTCTGACCCCTCCTGATGGATAGATACCAGATGCCACCACAGAGACTACCCTTGAACAAATCCAAGGAGAACACTGAATCATTCATTGAACCAGTAAATATTTATTAGGTGCAGAGTATTGTGAAAGACGCAGATGTGTTTAAGGCATGCTCCTACACATTGGAGGGTTACGTCACTGCCTAATTTAAACTCATGCCAGGTCTAAATGACTTCATCACAGGAAGACAATTGTCTTAGCTCCTACTATGCTGCACAATTCTTTTTTTGAATATTCCCAAACATACTCTGCACGCTCCCTCATCTCTGCCTTTGTTATTCCCTCTAAACCTGGGACACAATTTGCTAAAAATTAATTCTGTGTTCTTGTGAAGGCGACTTAACCTTTGTGGCTCTCAGTGTCTTTGTCTCTAAAACGAGGTGTGTGTTTGCGCTGTTGCTGCTGCTCTCTTCAGTGGGTCCCCACCGCAACCCACTGAAATGACCATGTCCAGGTATCTGGCTGACAGGGCCACTTCCCTCTATGTGTTCTACGTATTGCTAATATTGCCTTTGAGAAATAGGTTCCATTGCTTTTAAATTACTGAACTAGATGGTATGATAGGCTCTTATGGCTATAAAACTGTGTGATTCTAGCATTCTTGAAAATGAGGATCCAAACCGACCTGCAAGGATGTTCGTAAGGCACTGAGCCTTCAGAGCCCTCAGGGCTGCCAACGCCAACCCCTGGTGAGAACTTTCGTCTGATATCTTGCTTCAGTCTAGCTCTGCAGCCTTATCTTTCCAAATGGCTTGAACATTTAGCCAAACTAGGCCATCTCTAATTTCCAAATTAACTGGTGCTTTCTGTTCTAGGTCTTTGTTGATACTATACTCTTCTGTCAAAATCATATCCATCCTGCAAGATTCATTTCAAAAATTAAAAGTTATATCTTACCATACTTGCTATATTTTGCTTCATTGTATTTCTTTTTGTGTATTTGCTTATTTTTTTTCTAAGTACACATGTCAGGAGTTTTCAGTACATTCACAGTGTTATACAACTTTCATCACTATCTGAGTCTGGAAAACTTTCATCACTCCCCAAAGAAATTCTAGAACCACTAGCGATGGTTTTCCATTCTCCCCCTTGGCAACCACTAGTCTACTTACCATCTCTGTGTACTTATCTATTTTGGGCATTTCATATAAATGGAATCATACAGTATGTGATCAATTGTGACTGGATTCTTTCACTGATCACAATGTAAACTTTGAAAAAGTTTCATCCATGTTGTTTTGTATATTAAAACTTCATTTCTTTTTATTGATGAATGGTATTGCACTGTATGGGTATGCCATGTTTTATTTATTAACTCATCAGATATTTGTGTTGTTTCCACTTCTGGCTACTATGAATAATGCTGCTATGCATATTCATGTCCTTGTTTTTGTGTGAACATATATTTTCAATTTTCTTGGGTACCTAAGAGTAAAATTATTGAGTTACATAGTACCTGTGTTTAACTGTTTGAGGGACTGCCAAACTCTTTTCCACAGTTGCTGAACAGTTTTACATTTTCCTTCTAGAAAAGTATGAGAGTTCTGATGTCCCCACATCCTTGTCAACACTTCCTATTGTCTATCTCTTAATTATAGTCATTTTACTGGGTGTGAAGTGGTGACCCAATGTGGCTTTAATTTGTGTTTCCCAAACAACTATTTTCATTGAGCATCCTTTCACATGCTTATTGGGTAGTTGCATATCTTCTTTGGAGAAATGTCTGTTCATATATTTTGACTATTTTTAATGGGGTTATTTGTATTTTTGTTGTTGAGTTATAAGAGTTCTTTATAATATATTCTTGATATAAGAATCTTATCAGATGTATAACTTACAGCTATGTTCTCCCATTCTCTGGTTTGTATTTTCATTTTTGTTATAAAGTTCTTTGAAACATAAAAGTGTTAAATTTTGATAAAGTCCAATTTATCATTTTGTTTGCATCTATAAATTTTGATTTGTCTTTATTTTCATTCTTCTAGAAATATTTTATAATTTTTCTTATGATTTCTTCTTTGCCTCATTGATTATTCAGAAATATGTGGTTTAACTTTCACATTTGTGAGTTCCCCAAATTTCCTTTTGTTATTGATTTCTAATTTCATTCCATTGTGTTTAGAGAATATACTTTGTATGATTTCAGTTCCTTTACATTTATTGAGACTTGTTTTATGGCTTAACATATTCCATGTGCACTTGGAAAAAATGTATACTCTGCTGTTGTTGGGTAGACTGTTCTATAGAAGTCTTTTAGGTCTAGTTGGTTTACAGTATTGTTCAGTCTTGTATTTCCTTGATCTTCTCCTTGGTTTTTCTGTCTGTTATAGAAGTCTCAAAATTATTGTTCAATGTTCCTTTGTCCTTTAAATTTTGTTAGTTTTTATTCCATGTATTTTGGAACTCTCTTGTTAGATGCATTCATGTTTATAATTGTTATTGCTTCTTGAAGTATTGACCTTTTTATCATTATAAATTCTTTTCATCTAGTATCAAATTTTTAAGGCTATTTTGTGTGAATAGACATTCTGCCTGCTTTTGGTTACTGTTGACATGGTATATATTTTCCCATCCTCTTAATTTCAATTATTTTGTCTTTTAAAATTTAATGTGTGTCTCTTGGAGAGAGCATATAGTTAGATCACTTTTTAAAAAATCCATTTTAACAACCTCTGTCATTTAATTACAGTGTTTAATCCATGCTTATTTAGTGTAATGGCTAGTAAGGTAGAATTGATGCTTTCTTGTATTGGTTTTTGAAGGCTATCATGCAAAACACCGCAAACTGGGTGACTTAAACAACAGAAATTTATTTTCCCAGAGTTTTGGATGCTAGAATTCCAGGATCAAGATGTAAGCAAGTTTGGTTTCTTGTGAGGCCTCTCTCGTTGGCCTGCAGTTGACCATTTCTCATTGTGACCTCACACGCTCTTTCTCTGTGCACGCACATCCTGGGGTCTCTTTTATATGTCCAAATTTCCTCTTCTTATAAAGACACCACTTAGATTGTGTTAAAGCCTACCCTAATCACCTCATTTTAATTTAATCACTCATTTTTAAAAAGTCATATCTCCAAATACTAAGGCACTGAGGCACTGAGGGTTAAGATTTCAACACAGAATTTGGTGGGGGAACAGAACTCATCCCATAACACTGCTGTTTTGTTGTTTGTTTTTCATGTGTCTGATATCTATTTTGCTTCTTAATTCCTCCATTACTGCCTTCTTTTGTGTTATATAGATTTTCTTGTGTGTACTATTTTAATTATTTTGTCATTTTTATTACATTTTTAATTATTTTCTTAATGGTTTCTTGGGGATGACAATTTACATCTAAGTTTATAGCAATCTAGTTCAAATTAATAACAATTTAATTTCAATAGCACACAAATGATATTTTTACATGTTATAAACACATCAATATAGTTTTATAATTATTGCTTTATGCAATTGCCTTTTAAATCAGAAAGGAGGAATGAAGAGTTACAAACAGTACATTCATTTATTCTATCTTTTATATGTACCTGTGAGTTACCTTTATTGTTACTGGTGCTTTCTATTCTTCACATGGCTTTGAGTACTGTATGGTGTCCTGTAACTTTAGGCTGAAGGACTGGACAGGTATGGTAGTGAGGAATTCTCTCTGACTTTTTTTTTTTGTTTTTTTTTTTAACCTGAGAATATCTTAGTTTCTCCTTCATTTTTAAAGGAGAGTATTACTGGATACAGAATTCATGGTCAACAGTCTTTTCTTTTCCCATCACTTTGATATATTATCCCTCTGCCTCTGGCTTCTGTGGTTTCTGGTGAGAAACCCTGTTAATCTTAGCAAGGATGTTTTCGATATAGTGAGCCACCACTCTTGCTACTTTCAAGAGGCCCTTTTTTTGTCTTTGGCTTGCAACAGTGTGATTGCTGAAATGATGTATTTATGTGTGGTTGTCTTTACATTTATTCTATTGGAGTTTGTTGAGCTTCTTTGATGTGTATATTAATGTTATTGTATCAAACTTGGAAAGTTTTCAGACATTATTTCTTCCCCTTTCTCATTCTATTCTTCTGGAGCTCCCATGATGCTTATGTCGGTAACCTTGGTGATGTTGCATGGGCCTCTGAGGCCCTGCTTGTTTTTCTGTATTATTATAATATTTTTCTCTTGGTTCTTCAGACTGGGTAATCTAACTGACCTATCTTCACATTTGCTGATTCTTTCTTCTTCCAACTCAAATCTGCAGTTAAGGTCCTTAGTAATTTTTTCATTTTAGTTATTGTACTTCTCAGCTTTAGAATTTCTACTTGGTTTCTTTTTATAATTTCTATCTCTATATTCATATTCTTTATTTGTTAAGACATCATTCTATAATTTTCTTTAGTTTCTTAGATATGTTTTTATTCTTGGACATATTTATAATAGCTGATTTAAAGTACTTGTCTAGTGGGTCCAACATCTGGGCTTCTTTAGGGAAGGTTGCTAATGACTGCTTTTAAAAAAATGTATATGCCACATGTTCTTGTTTTTTTGCGTGTCACAAATTTTTGTTGAAAACTGGACATTTAAAATAATATAATGTAGCAAATTTGGATATCGGATCCCCTACCCCAGGGTTTGTTCTTATTGCTGTTTGTTTAGTAATTTTCCTGAACTAATTCTTTAATTTCTGTATTCTTTATTGTTTATGGCTACTGAAGTCTTTCTTCAATGGGGTTAGTGTCAGTCAATGATTTAACTGAGATTTCCTGAAATGCTCTGGACCAAGCATTATCCCAGCCATTGCCATGGGACTCTGTGTGCATGGTGGGTCATGCCTTCAACACTCCAGGAGGAAGGTGCTACTCTTTGATAGCTTTTACTTCCTGTTTTCGCAGAGGCTCAAGGTCCTCCAGAGATGAGATATTGGGGCTTTCTCAAGTCTTTTCTGAGCCCATGCACAGTTCTGCATATGCACATGGCTTCTTGATTCCCAGGAATATGTCAGAGCTTTTCAAAGACTCTATATACATCTCACTCCTCAGATTTTCCTGTAAGTTTCCTCATCAGCCTCACAGCCCAGCTGTATCACTGCTTAGGCAGCCATCATGGTAAGCAGTGGCCAGTGATTATTTTTAGAAAATGTTCTGGGGAAGAGACTGCTTGCAGTGAACTTGTTCTTATTATCAAATAAAGACAGGCCCTGCAAGTCAGGGTTCCCATGGAACTTCTAGATAGATTAAATAAGGAAAATTCTCTGGAAATGGGACTTCTGGGTAACTCCAAACACCTTATGCACTACCTTATGCCTCCTATGCTTTTTATGTTTGTGGCCACCATGATTGCAAGGCTGTTGGTTTTCAAGGCTGTTGCAGAGCCAGAAAGTAGAGAATAGAAGCATATCAAGTAGAAATGCCACAGAACCCACTGATCAGCTCACTGTTCAAGATTCAGCTGTCATTATTGAATAAACAGTCCTGAAATTGTTGTAAGTCTTTGGATAATTTCTACAGTTCTGAAATACTGATTTTAATCATGTTGTCAGTATTCTCATTGCTTTTGTAGAGGAGTGCATTTTCAGAGGTCCTTGGTCACCATTCCAAAAGTGACTCCCCTCTGTTGTATTCAAATGTGTGTGTATATTAGCTTGTTTCTACTAACTCACTTTCCACATTAGTCCAGAACTTCTTTTTATCTTGTATTTTAATGCCAAAGCAGCTATAAAATCCAATGGATCAGGATTATGGGTATAAATCTCTTTGGTAGAGCTTCTTTGTCAAGGAGTTAGAGAAATAAAGCAGAAGTCCACTGAAGTGCAAGCAGATTTTGGCCTTGGCTTTCAGACCTGGAACTCACAATTTTGGTATCTGATCAATTATTAATTTGGGGCAGAAGTATATATAGATGGACAATGTGGCAGAGAGATCATATTTTTTCGGACACAGCTGTAAGTCTGTTTATTTGGGGGTACTCCTTCGTCAGAATCCAGAGGGTTCTTGTATATGTGCACACACAGGGAAAATGAAGCTAATTCTCTGTTAAATGATGATATTGCTATTATAATAATCAAATTAAAGGACAAATGAAAGCAAAAGCTATTTAGTAATGGGAGTTAAGATTGCAAAAGAAATTTTCAAAGAATGCAGCTCTATTATTTCTACATTATAACAATAATATGCAAACAAGTATACAGTTATGCATGGGGATTCAATCTAATTAAAATATAAATAGCAATCCTCATGCTATGTATTATGTCAACCATAAATGACAATCAGAGGTGCCAGGAAAGTCATTCTCTGTCCCTTTTGCATAAGTTAAAGCACATAATGAGGGAAAACAAAGGACTGAACTAGTATGTCTGTTTCCAAATTGCTTTACTAATATACAATTTTTTGAGGAGTTGAGTATTACCCTTGTATATCATGAGGAGTACTTATAATAGGAGAAATTAATTTATTTACTGTTTTTGTTTGTATGTGTGAAGAAAATGATGTGAATGTTTCCAGAGATATGTCGATTTTAATTCAAAATATTGGGGTAAAAATGTTGAAAACTAAGTTATATTTATTATCTTTTATGGTTTTGATAAAACAAATCCTTCCCTGTGGTTATTTAAAAACTGGAAAACATTTTTCTAAAGTAATTTAGGTCTTTCTAATTTAAGGTGAATTGCTATATGGAAAACAACAACGACGACTTATTACCTTCGAGCTTTAAATTTAGACACTGTGCAGGGACATGTGTACGCACTGTTTCATACAACACCTAGTGTGAGCACCTGCCTTACGTGGCGCCACACTATTATAGGCACTTAGGTGCAATAGCAAACCAGGCTATTTCTTTCCTCATGGGATTTAAAAATTTTGAAATAAACAGCAGAGCAAACAAATATAACAATTAAGTGCTACCTGAAAGCTATATTTTGGGAAGACCCAGAAGCAAGTGTTACCATCCAACCATGTTGTATTGCCTACTGCACAGAGAAGAGCCAATACACTGGGACAATCAGATTGGAATGGAGAAAGGGTTTAATTCTGCAGAGTGCTAAGCGGGGACGTGGGAGGAATTGCTCAAATCCACCTTTCCTGAAAATTTGGGAGAAATGGTTTGTAAAGACAGTTTGGTGAGCAAAAGTCTAGGCAATTGGGTCTGCTAATTGGCTGAGTTTGGGACAGAACCATAGCGGTTCTTCTGCAAAGAAGACAATTTCTTCTTCTTAAGTGGCGGTTGCAAAACCAATTGAGCAGTTCCTTGGAATGGGCCACTGGTCTGGGTGGATCATCTATTGCACCTGAATGAGGGGCATGGAAGATATCTAGAAAACTAGCCTTAGGTTTCATAAGGGTGATGTTATCTACAGGGAAAGTTAAGAATCTTTATCACCATCGGCTATGTGACTCCTGAATAGCAATTATAGGAAAACAAGGCAGGGGACAGTGGCTGGTTATTACCATTATTTTTAGCTATGCCTGTGCCTTTGAGGAGTTTTAGGCTCTTACCACAGTTCTCACCTTTGTTAATTTGTAAAGGGCAGTTTCATGAGCAGGGTACAAAAGGCTGAGAAGAAAATACAGCAGGGTTTTGTACAGGAAAAAACCTAGACAGGATGCATAGGACATGGGAAGTTAGACAGAAATGGAGCAGGTGTGTTACATGGAATCATTTTTGTTGGAGTTCTACAACTGCACTGTCCAAAGGAAATATTTGAGCTGCATGTGAGCCATAGTAGCCATATTAAAAAAAAAAAAACAAGAAACCAGTAAAATAATTGTACAAATATACTTTATTTAACCCAGTATATATAAACTGTTACCATTTTGACATATAATCAATATAAGAAGTTATTATTGGGAATTTTATACTCTTTTTTCATATAAGCTTTCAAAATGTATGTTCTTACTGCACATCTTAACATGCACACTAAATTGGCATTGGAAAAAATTGGTCTGTTAATTTCTGTTAATAAAATTTCCGTTAATAAAATTAACAGTTGAAAATTAGATCCACCTGCTCAAACTGTTTCAAACTTCAAGTTTACCAGTGACTAAATGAAGTATCTGTTTTTAAATTTAAATTAGTGAAAATTAAGTAAAACTTGAAATTCAATTTCTCATTCACACTAGTTCATACATTTCCAATAGCTACACTAGTGAGCACTTGAAGCGGACAGCTCTGGTCTTGAGGGTAACCTGCGCAGGTCGCTGCCTTGCATCGGCAAGGTGCTTGGTTGGCAGTGGGCAGTCAGTAAGTGTTTGTCAAAGTAGATTAAATGAAGCAGCTGAGACCCAGTGAGGCTAAATAAGATGCTCAACATCCACCAGATAGCCAAAGGTGATGAGGATAAACTAGAATCCAGGCCTCTTGTCAACTAGTAAAATCATAGAATAGTATCCAGTACTTGAGTTTCAAAAAATGAACTTCAAGAATCTGTATAGCAAGGGATTTTCTGAAAATGTTTCCAAATGTATTTGGTTCTTGAGTTTGGGTGGGAGGGTTGGAGAGAAAAGAACATGAGCAGTCCAACAGGAAGAGTTCATTTCAGATATCAAGGGGCACCTCCATTTAAACTATTAGAAGATAGGAAAATGCAGTAATAACAGACTAAAAGAGCAATGTGCTTTACTTGGCTTCTTTTACCCATAGAGCATTACTACAACTCTGGGGGAGAATCTAATTCAAGAATTTGAATTGCGTCTTCCTTTTAAAAAATAAAAGTCTATAGAAGTGTGCAAAAATGTGTGCCAGGGGTTTAGTGTCAGGATTGGAACAGAAGCAAATGACCTCAGGGAATGGATGGATGGATTGTTGGTTTGTGCAACTACCTTCAAAAGGGGTGGTTGGGGTCCAGCTTGCGGGCTTCCTTGGGGAGTAAGGGGGACCCAATCTCTTACCCATCCTCATCTACAGAGCTTTAAGAGATGGAGATGGGGAAAACCACATTTGGATTGAGAGACTTTCCTGGGGAAGGATATTATTAGGCTAATAAAATAATGGAATTAGGAGGCTTACTTTATTTGTTGCTCCTACAGTGAAAAAGTTGTTGATTCTATTCAGCTTATTGAGAGCTCTTCCCTTTACCTACGTACTTATTTTTTTGGTGGTGGTGGGGAAGAAAAATTAAGTTCCACACTATTGGCTATAAATAAATCTTGTTAGTTTAAAAAATGTCATTCGTTTAATTAGAATATTAGTTTTCATCATAATTGGAATGAAAACGGTTAGTGGCAAGATACTACACTTTAAACAACTATGGCCTGTTTGAAATGAACAACCTTATATAAAGTGTGTCAAATTTTTAAAAAGGGACTGCAGGTTTTTTGCATCACATTTATTATTAGCTTTTTGAATTTTGCAATTAGAAAATGTTACTATTTTATAGATGGATACATCTCATACCAACAAACCCAAGACAAATGACAGCCACCATTGGAACTGTCCCCTCCAGGGGTATGATGGCTGTCTCTGTTAATCCCATTGAAAGGAATGCATCTGCTGTTCAATCACCTTCTTTACAAACTTTACCTACTTTACTACAATGACACACTTAAGTTCAGCTTCCTAATATATTATTTTGATAAGGCAGATGGCCATGAGTTTTTAAGAGACTCTAATGTATGCTAAAGAAAGGTGGAATGATTTTCAGCATTATAAGTTAGCTGAAGTTGAGTGTTTTATTTGGAAGCAGAATGGGATATCCCAAAATGTCTCTATCATCTTAACCACTGATGACCATCTACAAGAACAGGAGGTACTTTTAATGGAAATTTGAAACATACTGAGAGGCTGATGTGAGTAACTTTTGCTAGTTACCCAATTTAATCTTCATAAGTTTTGTCGACCTAAATAACAAAGAGAGACTCTCTAAAAGAAAAGTAACATTTAATTGGGAATAGGGCATTGCAATGGGAATGCGTGTGCCATAGCAAATTATGTGTGCATTCAGGAAGACAAGGGGTTTAAAGGGAAAGTGATGAAGATTACATAATTGTTTTGAAATGATTATCCTTGGCTACAAGGATCAATAACAAGGGTGGCGGTGGCACCAGTCTGAGGTTGGACAGGCAGTTGCTGGGCAGATGTCCTCAAACAAGTATTTTTTGTGTAGGGTTGTGATGGCCTTTATGCAAGGTTGTGGTTGTTTTTGCAGTCTTTTGTGATAATTTTGTTATCAGGCATACAAGCGTGAGAACTCTCTCTTCATAGCCTTCCCTGGCTTTATATGTCAGGGATTTTTGTTGTTGTTCTTTTGCTTTTTGAAAAAATTTAACACAAGTGACTCCATTTTGATTCTGACAACTTTCACAACTTTCTGAGCATGCTCCTTTACTCTTCCCCAATTAAACAAGCAAATGCTTCTTCAACTTTTTAAATGAATATTTTGATTCCTACCATGAGCTAAAAATAAATGAATGGCATGCACTTAAAATAAATGGTTGTCTCTTTAGTATAATTAAAGAGATCAGTGTCATCCAAAATCCTCATTTATTTCAAGAAAACCTAGACAAAACCATCTATTTAAGTAAGGTAGAGTCTATAAATTGGATTAATTTGCTAATACGGTTTTAAAATGATAAAAATTCTAAAATTTAAAATTGACATCGAAATCAGTCTTGATAATGCTTACTGAAGTAAAACTATTTTACAGGGGAACTTTGCAATTATGAATCCTTGAATTTTTAGTAGAAATATGCCTAATTGCAGTTATGGTATACGTACTGAGATCAATGCGCATTTTTGCAGTGTAGGATTTCCTTCCCTTATATTTGAATTGTGTGTGGTATGGGTTTGATGAATTTTCCATCGTGCTACAGCTGGACTCCCCAGATGATGCTATGAGCCAGAGTAGAAGACCACCTTCTAGACCCAAATTTAGCCCACTTTGGCATGTTGGAGGGAGGCACCCCTGGGGCTGGTTGGAAAGCATAAGGTTTTTTGAGCCAGACTGTAGCTTGTAAAAATGCTGAGATAAATGATGCTTTCACTGTTATTATAGTGTATGTTCTTAATGCTAATTTTTAACAATCTTTGCATTTGTGAAGGACACAGAGTAAATAAGAAGGCTGTGTAGGAAAATCTAAAATTAGATACTAGATTTCATGTCATTTTGAGCATAGGACTTCTCACTGTTTTCCTTTTTATTTATAAGCACACAAATTCACTTGATTATGGATAGATATAATCTCACTATAGCTTAGAAAACCAGGAATCTTTATTGAAGCAAATATAATCTTGTGTTTTATGAGACAATGGGTAAAATTATACTTTATAGGCAAAACAGACATTGATACAATAACACATCCTATAACCAACCTTCTCAGGAAAGAAGGTGTTCCACATAAATGAATTTTCCTAATAACAAAAGGTTTTCTCTTGGAAATAAAATAATCTTAGAAATAAAGTTTTAATTCATTTTTTTATTTTTGTTAGACATTTACAAGGGTAAATGCACTTTTCGGCTATTTAAGCAGAAATATTCAACATTTTTAAACATGTCCTTGATGAGTTATGAACATTGATAGAAAATTATAATGCAATAACACTTGTTAGTACAGTGTATCTTAAAGTCTTGTACACATGATAACAACCTTGGAACTTGTCAAGAATACATATTCTTGGGACCCATCAGAAATTCTTAGTCTGTAGAGTTGGGCGAGGTTCCAAAATCTGCATCTGTAACAAGCTTTCTACCTGATTCTTGTCCAAACAGTCTACAGAATCATGCTTTGAGAAATGTTGTCTTTCGGAACTTTATTTAGAAAATGACAATAATCATAACACCACCATGTCTCACTGTCAGGCACTATTCTACATCCTTCCATGAATTAGTTCATTCAACACTCACAAAAATTGTGTGGGTAGGTACTGTTTTCACCCCCATTTTTCTGATTTAGAACTGAGAGCCAGAATGATTTAAATATCATTAAGTCGTTAAATGGTACCAGGGTCACCAAGCCACTATGCAGAGAGTTGGAGTTGAAAAGCAGCCTGCCCAGCTCTCTAAGGTTTAGCCATCCTGCTGTACTGCACACTTTAGATGTGCAGGGATAAACATTTCTAAGTATTTTATAGATTTGCCGCTTGTCAGGACCTCTGTATGTCTGTTAGGGGTCACATTTACTAATGGGAGGGTGTGATATCATTTAGGTGTGACAGATTCACCTGGGGCTGGGGGGTGGGGAGCACTTCTGCTGCTGGGAAACTCACTGGCCCTCCTTTTCTTTTCCAGTGATGCTAATAAGCCATCAGGAAACAAATCACCATCTGCAAAAAAAGTGGATCTATAAGCAACTAGGCTCTGAGTGGCATTTAAAAATAACTCTATTTAATGAGTAATGTTTCTAAGCACTATGATAATATAGGCTCATTGTGGGAAATTTGGAAAAACAGGAAAATATCATGGAAAATATAACATGCAAACTGGTCCTAGAGAATACTATTAACATTGGAATCTCTTTAAAATAGTTTCTACATAATATTAAATGTAAACATGCAAAAACATATTTGAATGTTTATACATAAACCTGTAGGCATTATTTATACATTGAATGCTATAATCTAAATTACATTGTTTCACACAATTGAGATCATACTGTAAATAATACTTTGCATTATTCATTCTTAACTTGATATCAGTCTATGAGCATTTTCTCAGGATATTAATAATGTTTGGAAACTTTTTTCATTAAATTTCAGGCATAATTCTCAATCATTGAAAGTATTTTACATTTGTATATATCTGAACGTACTTCTGAATTTATTGTTTCTTTTTTTAGCTAATTTAAATAATGCTAAGAGAAACATCTTTGTATATAAACTTTTGTACACAATATAAATTGTTCCTTTAAATGGAGTTCTGGAAAGGGAATTACTTTGTTAAAGAGGATAACTTTTCTTAAGAAACTAAACAAATATTTTCTACATTGCTTTTCAGAACACTGTACAACATTCTGTCCATCGCCAATATATGAGTCAACTCACCTCGTACACACTTATTATCATCAGTAAAAATAAATATTTGCTTGTTTAACAATTTAAATAATGTGTCTTTTATTTCAATATGTAGTTCGTTGATTACTTCTGTAGTTGGAATTTTTTCCTATATTATTTCTCAACAATTTGTTTTTATTCTTGTATAACTTATCTATAGTTGCTCCTTCTTATCTTTTTTATTTATCTATAGTAGTTTTTTATATGTAAGTTTTAACCATGTTTTCTATAAATTTTGAGGGACATTTTTTAGAATGGAGCAAATGAGCATAAAGTCCTTGACTTTGTAACAGCACTTTTGGGTGTTCAGAGATGTTCTGATTTATTTCTAGGCTCTTGGCACTGTTTGAAACAGTTGATGCTAGTGAAAAAGTGACTTCCATAATTACATGCTATATTTTTTTCTGAAAAATAATTGTAGGTTGGATTGATGCTTTACTAAAACAGTTGATTTTTCTGAAAACTTTTCAAGGATATAAGATAAATTGGGTTTTTATATTATTTTTAGTTCAACTGTGTATTTTCAGCTTCTGTCTACTATGTGCCAAAAAACATGATCTCAATTTCTGATATGGTATCTCATTCTCAGAGAGGTACGACCAGGGATCAAGTATCCATCTTCAAAGTTTTTACATTTTTTATTATATCAATTTTCTTATTCTTACAAATAGTAATCCATATTATATGCTTTGGCATTTACTGACAATTTAAATGTATGTTTTAGTAGTACGACTCAACCTTTTATAAAAACATCCTACAGAATTATTTTTAAATAACTATAGAAGAAATAAGAAATATTCTCAAGTTTAAAGTTGCAGTGGAATAATTAAGAACAGCGGTTGGTTCAAATAGACTTTCAGAGAATTATAATTACGCACCATGAAACACTACACTTAACTTTGAATTAAAAATACATTTTTTTCAATTTTTTTTTTTTTTTTTTTTGAGACAGAGTCTCATACTGCTGTCCGGGCTAGAGTGCCATGGCATCAGCCTAGCTCACAGCAACCTCAAACTCCTGGGCTCAAGCGATCCTCCTGCCTCAGCCTCCCAAGTAGCTGGGACTACAGGCATGCACGCCACCATGCCTGGCTAAATTTTTTTCTATATATTTTTAGTTGGCCAATTAATTTCTTTCTATTTTTTAGTAGAGACAGGGTCTCACTCTTGCTCAGGCTGGTCTCGAACTCCTGACCTTGAGCGATCCTCCCTCCTCAGCCTCCCAGAGTGCTAGGATTACAGGCGCGAGCCACCGTGCCCAGCCTAAAAATAAAAATATATTTCTTTATTCAGAAAATAATTATTTTATTTTAGAAGGAAAAGAAGTTGACCAAACTAAATTCCATAAGATCTAGTGAAATTCTCACTGGTTCTAATTTTACAAAGGTATCTGAAAACCTTATAAATGGTTGGTTCTTTTACTTAAAACACACATACACACACAAAATAAAGGAAACTTATTTTTAAAAATGAGGGTGGGGACATCAAGGTCTTAATAATGACTTTAATGACTTTAAAAGTATTTAAAATAGAAACAGAAAAAATAAGAAAATAAAACAACTCTTTGTGAAAGGAATAGATTTTTTATTTAAAAAGCTACATGCAGAATGAGTTTTATGCAGAAGATTTTAATAAAACTAATTCTGGCAAACACTGTCCTGTGTTGATAAACCTGGTGGCCAAATTCATAACAATGAGCCCTGAGTGCCTGCTTAATTTTCTCAAGGTAGCATGGGGCCGTCCATCTTCTAAAATTATACCACTTTTATTCAAGCCTCTCCTCTCGTAGATGCATACAATTCTTTTGCAAATCTTTGCTTTCCCTCAAATTTATAACCCTTGACAGGGAATCTGTGGGTGGCTGGGAGCATCTGGTCTGCGGCCCTCCCTCTCTCAAACAAGAGAGGCAGCGAACAGCTCCGCGTGTCCAAACGCAAACCCCTTGCCCAGTGGGGGAGCTGCTCTACGTGTATATTCATTACTCACACTCAATTAGCGACCCAGAGAAGGCGGGAAAACTGGGCTCATCTTGTCAGTCTCAGAAGAATATGTCTCTTGAATGTTACCTCATGTTTCATTAGGTCGATTCAACCAAGGCTCAACCATTCTCCACTTCCCGTCCCGCCCATTCCCTGGACACCACGCCTATGTCACCAGCTGCCACTTTTCCAAGGAAGATGTTTTTGGTGAGGGAAAGTGCTGTAGGAAGATTCACGTGAACACATTATTGTTAACTTGCAGATCTAAAGATTTTTCCCCCCGTGAATAGCTGTGTACACACCCCAAATAGGTACTGAACAGGACGGTAAGTCGTTTTCCTCAAGCACCATGGGCTCGTTGCTGGATTTAGCACAGCATCACACGTTTGGAATGTGGCGTTCTACTCTGGATCTGTGGAGTTTGGAGCAAATCAGACGACTCAGCTGTTCACACCTCTTTGTTTAAAAGAGGGATAACGGCAATGCTAGGTGAGGGGGTATCTGATGAGCTGCCAGGGCTGCCATCGAAGATGAGGGTTTGCTCTGGGTGGGTCCCTTCCCTTCTCCTCTTCTCTTCCTGTCTGGTTGTGCCACCTGCTTTCTCACCTGCACAGAGTGGGTGGGGAACCCTGTGGGGGACGGGATATCCATGAACAACACCCCTCGGTGCTGTGCAAGGGGCAAAAGATGAAAGGTGTTGGGGGAGGAGGCAGCAGAAAGGGCCCTGAAAAGCAGAGATATTGGACCAGAAAAGAAAATAGGAGGAACAATTTCTCGTATTGGCAGTACAGTAGGAAGATTATAGTTAACAATACTTTATTGTATATTTCAAAATAGCTAGAAGACAAGAATTGGAATAGTTCCAACACAAAAAATGATAAATGTTTAAGGGAATGGAGATGCCAGTTAGCCCAATTTGATCATTACACATTGCCTGCTTGTATCAAAATATCACATGGCCCCTCAAAATATGTACAGCTATTATGTATCAATAAAAAAAAGAAAAAAATTATATTGTGATGAGGGTTGCCTAACACTAAAACCATTAAACTGTACACTTGAAATGGGTGAACTATATAATAAGTGAATTATATCCCAATAAAGCTGTTTTTAGAAAAGAAAGAAAATAGGAGGGAAAGAAGAAAAGAGAAAAGGAAAGAGAGGAAAACCTGCTCTTCATTTAGGGGTAGACGTGGAGGTAGGGCAGATACAAAGCACCTCCCAGGGGGGCTGCTTGCCTAGAAATTTGGCTAAAAATGCAGCTCCTTGGCCAACCCCTGGCCCACGCTCTCTCCCAGGCACAGAAGACAGCCGAAGTTTATTTTCTCACTGGCTACATCCTACCCTAATGCTCCCTTTCATTTGGCTTATCTTCCTGTTGACTGCCTTATATATGTATATTTTTAAATTAATAAACTAATTGACCAATCATTTGTGAATTATGTTTGCTTTTTATCGTCCTGTAGTGTGGCTCCGGCCTGATCCTGTCTGGTGACCACTCCCATCTCCTCTGCACCTCCTGGGGAGGGGGCTTTGAGGGCAGGGGGTGGTGTCTGGGTGGGGTGAACAGACGGATATCAAGGCAGGCTCAGCCCCATAACTTCAACTGGGTCTTAGTCACAATATTTAAATTATTTTGATATGTTAGACAACATTAAAGAATGTATGATATTTTTGCATTCATAAAAATTGGCCAAGAGTTTAACATAAATGAACAATACTAAAGTACGGAATTGGAGCAAGCCAGCCAGCTAGTCCAGGGAAGGAAAACCCTGGCCAATGCTGATGAAAGTGGAAACTTTAACCACTGCAACTATATCTACTTCATTGTCTTCTGTGAAAAGTTATGCCCAAGAACCAAAGCTAGTTATTTAACTTCATGTAAATAACATGCCACTCGCCAGTGTTTATAATGTGCTGAGCAATACTGAAGATGGAAATCTTCATTGCATGATTGCATTAATTCTACCAAAGGGCTCTGTGTTCTATGCTTTACAGACTGTTCTTACGGTAAGATTTAGAGAATTTTTAAATTGTGTCTCATTGTCTTTCTACATTAAAATTCAAAACATTTACTATTGAGGAAAAATAATAATTAAAAAGTACACTTAGTATTCAAAATCAGAAAATATTTTTATAATACTCCTCCCAAAGATTTAATGGGTTTTGGAAGGTAGGGTTTTGTTGGGTTTTTAGGTTTCACAAGGTAAAGATGAGATCTGTTAATCTTCCCGTGAAAATGGAAGCATGCCTTATGTCACCGGCTCTCATCACTCCTTGAGGAGAGTCAGCCCCACTGGCATGCCACACCAGCTCCCCTCCAGAATTCCCATCACACGCTGGGACTTTGATAAATGGAATGTTAAAAAGAGAAGTGCATGCTTGACTGGAGGCAAGAATAGGACAGCAGGCTGGGCAGCCCGGATTGGAGCCACGCAGGCCAGGGGGACAAAGGCCAGCCGATGTGCACTTGGAATAGACAGAGTGGCCCCCAGCAAAGGAGCCATCTGTAGCACAGCCGCCGCACATGCAGGACTCCGGCGCCACCTTCCTGCACCGCATTCCTGCACCCTCCGCGGGCGGCGAGCAAGGCAGTCCTGACCTGTGCACTGACGCTGTAGTCGGCTTCACTCCACGATCACAGCCTGTTTTGTTTGTGTACAAAAGAAACACAAAGGGGAAGGGAGCTCCCTAATATGCAGGTTTGAGTGACTTCATTGCTTGTTAAAATATCACAGGTCAAATCTCTAAAACATCAATGAGATTCAAATGAAAGTTAATTCAGATCTATTGAGGCCAATTATGTGCTTGATTACTGTGAATGATGAGATGAGGAAGATATTGATTCTGCTTGCAAGACGCTTACAGTTTAGTGGCAGAGATAAGACCCAAATACTTAAAAAATTATACTCAAAATCACACTAAAAAGCTTAAATGACATTTTAAAAGTATCATCTAGACAGTCTCTGATTTAGAAACATCTAACAAATTACCTGTGTGGATAAACCCTTTGTCTTACTGAAGAAACGATTACCGTCCCCAAAACTTTTGGAGAGCCCAAGGCTCCCCACAGAGGTTCCCAAAGTCTCCTTGACAAAATCCTGGCGTCCTGGAAGAAGCTTCTGGAGTCACTTAGATAGGCAATTTCAGCTTCTGTAGGGGACAGTTAGTTTGTGGCATCCCAAATCGAAACTCAGAGAACATATTCACATAGAAACAACATAAAAATAGGGGGCCCATTCAAAACTAAGGCTACTACAGTGTTATATTGAAGTTATATAATAATCTGTGCTAATAGATATTTGGGAGACTAACTAGGAGTACAACCTTCATTTACAATATTAATTTTATTACTAATAAAAAAATGTATTTCCAGTACTGTATAGCTGACTTCTTTGCAAATACACTTTGTAGAAACCAGCCTATATAAAGCCAGGGCTAACCGTGAAAGAGATGTCACAGGTGGTCTTTGATTAATTGCCAAATTAATAGCACCAGCCAAAATTGTTATTATGGCCCAGAGACAGAAAGACCTCACTTTCACCTGGGAGGTCAGGAAGAACCAGGCTCTGAGGTCTGGGAGACAAGGACTCACTTTCACCTGGGAGGTCAGGAAGAACCAGGCTCTGAGGTCTGGGAGACAAGGATCCCAAGGCATTGCCCCTCCAGCTCAGTGACGGGGAAGGCAGGTGAAGTGCTTTATAGCAATCCAGACTCAAGAGGAAAAAGGGTTTGTAGAAATCAGTAGCCAGCAAGTCCTTCCAGGCCCTTTTCATTCTACCTTACTTTTTCCTTTAAAAATATATTCAGTCAAGGAAGGGTGAAATTCAAACAGTCATAATTAAGGACCAATGTCTCATTGGGGAGGCAAAGGGACCAGATACAAAATTTTACATTGAAAATTGATACAATATAGGTTTTCTATGAGCTAGTTGTTATACATATTTCCTAAGGCTGATTATACCCCAAATTAAATAACTAGAGTAATTAATTATTTAGGGAGAGACTCTTTGTCCAGTTTGTCGCTATTTGTCCCTTACCAACTGGTTATGAATCACAGGGCCAGGGACTCTCTGCGATTTCAGTGTCTCTCATGGATGCCTAGTGGCCTAAGAGTTAGCGGGGACACTTCTGCCTGCCCATGTAGGGAATGGTCACCATCCCAGGGAGGACAGGCGCCTTCCGCGTCCTATCTGGTGGTGCTCTCCACCCCTGGCGTGGGGAGGTTACTTATCTATTAACAGGACAAGAGAGTGCTCTTGGGAAGATACCAGCGGCCTTGCACTTCACTCTCTCACATCACAGAGCTCTGTCGGAAGGATTCTTTCTGAAATGGTGCTTCTTATCTTGTTTTACTTTGAAACCTCTTCAAAGCCGAGTTCTGACCCAGGCAGCACTGCAGTGTGGATGTGAGATAAGTTCTGCTTCAGGAAGCAGAGCCCTGGGCTCTGTGAGGAGGGAATGCGGGTTCAGTGGGCTGGTGAGTTGGTTTCCCTGCTAAGGACTTTGTGGGCTCAGTTTATACTTCAAAAACCACAGCCGGATCAGTTTCACCACTTGGAGTCTCTTCTGGATTTTTGAGGTGGAATTCCTCATCAGCAGTTTTGTGACAACTTTTTTTTCCCACTTTCAAATAGGGCTGGCTCTTTTTACTGAGATTGGTGTCTGTTTTTTAATTTTAAAACTTTGATTTATCTCAAAAGCTGTATCTATGGTGTCCACACACAAAGTTTTGTAAATAAAGTTGTTTTATAATTGTGTGCCAATAAATGAAGGGCATTATCTTGGGAACGATACTTTCATGTGTTTTGCTAAAGGTTAAAGCGTATGTATATGAGAAATAAATCTTGAAGGGAATACATTTAAAAGATAAAAGCCTAACATATTGTCAGCATTGACCTATTTAGCTATATTATAGCATGGCTAAGAAAAAGTAGGTTCATTGGCCATCTGTGATATATAGCATTTTCAGGTTATATTAAGAATTATCACTGCTATGTGTTGTTAATTCCACTTATCTAGAACATAATTGTAGAATGCTACTTTAAGGTCAAATCTATTGGTTTTTTAAAAAACAATGATTAGGGATTTTTCTTTTCAGCTCTTACTGCAGAAATTTTTGCTGCAAGAGAAGTATTTCTAGAAAATGGCCAACTTACTTCATTCCTATTAGCAGCTAACACTAAAAAAAGAAATGCAAATGTGACTATATCTTGTGACTGGGTAACTGGAGGTAGACACATTCCAGCAGGAAAGAAATATTGACAAAAGGACCCACTTTGGTGACTTGTTTGTGTGTTGGGTTCAGTCTTGCTTTGAGTTTAAGCATCCACTGTGAGGTGTGCGCGGGTGATTCCCGGTTGGGAAACGCTCATTTAGCAGAGTACTGGGGTGTTGTTGCTTGCAGTGTGGTCCATGGGGGTTCTCAGACAGCTGACAGAGGAAGATGCTTTGGCAAGGCAGAAGCTCTAATTAGCTCACCCTTTTCTGGTGAGGTAGCTGGGAGCCCTGCTAAGACAAACAGGCATGATGGCTTACACTTCCTCCTCATAAAAAAAAAAAAAAAGTCATACAGAAAGAAAGAGAACCCCAGGCTCTTCTGGACATTAAGATTAGTAAAGCAACAAAGTCTAGTTTAGTAAAGCAACAAATTCTCACTGTGATTTTAAGTTGTTTTTTGCGTGGCTTGGAGATTTTGGCAACATCTCCATAAATTGGGAGAAAGGAAAGAGGGGCCATGCAAGATTGGTCTGCACAGAACCTCACAGCAATCCTACCTTGGGAAGTCCCTTGCTTAAGTAGAATTTGGAAGCACGGTTTTTGCTGCTTTTGCGATATTAAAATGATGCAAGACAAGCAGGCTGGACACATTCTGGAGCTCTGGGTCAGGTGCCACCACCGTTGTACAGGCAGCTTACAAAACCCATCACAGTAAAAATGTCAATTGAACAGGAACTAATCCAGAAAGGAATTAGTAAACCTGATGTGTTTTTACAAGGTGTTTCAAATTGATTGGTTAATCCTCCTAACATCTGGACTGAGGAACTACAGAGAGTAGCCCCATGAAGGTTGCAACTAATTTTGGATTAGAACTCAGCCAGAGTAATTAGTCCACTAAACCAGAAAAAACAAAGAGAGAATTTGTTATATTGTACTTGGTTGACAGATTGCAAGTGATGCTTCATTTTAGGGGAAAATGAATTTAAAGTGTTTTAAACCCAATTAAGGTACACTTTGAGCCTTTGCATTTTGAACATTTAAAGTGTTTTAAACCCAATTAAGTTACACTTTGAGCCTTTGCATTTTGAGCAAGACAAGCAGAGTGGCTTCTGGGCCTCTGTTTCATGACTATTCAAATGGGAACATTCTCCACTTTCCTTTATCTGGCTTCTATCATCCTTTAAGCATGAAGTCAAACCTTATCTCCTTCATGAAGACTTTTCTGCTTATAAAAGTAGCTATGATTTTCTGCTAAGCACTTTATTTCACATCTTCACTACAACTCTGTGAACATTTTAAAGATAAAAAAGAGCTGGGATTTAGAGATTATTTTTTTCTAATGAATGTCAGAGTCAGAATTCAAACTCATGAATGCTCTGAGCTAATGCACATGTTTTCTGGAAAAGCAAAGTTTCCCCTAACCCTAGGTTATATAATTAATCTATCTTTGGCTTTCATCTTGATCATCGTTTAAATATTTTTACATTACTCTTGCAATTTATCAATATTACAATTCTTTGAAAGCAGAAACTATAGTTCTGTATCTAATGAAAGCTTCCCAGTAGTTGGCACAGTGTACAAAAGATAGATAGATATTTAAATACTGGTGATATGACTTTATTATTTAAAAAAAATAGAAAAGGGGCTTATATGTTGTGGCCAATTCTTATTCTTACCACAACTGATATGGCCCATGGGTGGTATAAAATGTAGAAACTGGGTTTTTTGTTGTTTTTTTTTCTTAATCCTTTTTTGAACATTCCCAATGTGGTCTTTATAGGATCTTCACTCCAGGTCTGAGAATAATCTTCGAGGGGCTGCAATACTTTGTATGGAGAGACCGCCATGGAAAAAAGCTTATTAAGTAAATAAATAATTGAATGCAAAGATAATCCTTACATGGAGAGATTACACTCCCTTATGATGGAGAAAATTTTTTCTTTCTGTAGCCAGCCAGCTTGTATCTATGAGAGTGCAGTTTCATCTCCTTGTAGAGACATTTCTGGCTAAACACATTTTAATAGCACTACTAATCTCCACTTCTTGAACAGAAAATACAATTTGGGGGCTGGTGGGATAGCGGTGCTCTTCTAAGATTTCTATTATATTTGTGAATGTGTTGATGGTCATCTTCCTTATCTTTAAACAGAATGTACTATGTTTACTTCTGAGTGAATTTCCTTTCTCTGTAGAAATGCTATTTTGGTAGTGATCATCTTTTCCTGTACAAATGTCAAAATCTACTTAGTAAGGAAACATCAATGGGAAGTGTTTCACTTAAAAACCGCAGATGATCTTGAAGAATGTAGTTAATAATACAACCAAAGCCAACACTAAGTTTTGCTCACAGAGCTAAGGTAAAATCTGTTATGAATCATTTAGTATTTAGTGTGTTGGGATAGGGTGGGGTAGGTAAGCAAAGACGAATGGCTGTATGATCATGCTTGTTGTATGAGGTAGGGAGGAAAGGAATCAGTGTGTGCTGTGCTGCATAGCTGGTGGAACAGAGAGCTAGCTCAATTTATTTCACTAACATCTAGGACACATTTGAAAAATGCAGTCAAGAGAGAAATAAGCCCCAATATTACCACAACTCCATTATCCTTCATATATCTTACATCCCACATGGGCAAAGGAACATTGGAGATGGTTAATTACTTAGATCCCTAAAAATAATAAAATCATAGAATGTCAGAGTTGGAAAAGATTTTAGATTTTAGTCCTTTAGGTCAGCTGATTTTGGGGTGGGGAGGATTGTTGATTTTTGTGTCCTACATAAGAATCCCCTAAGATCTTTCAATTGTGATATAATTCTGATACAAGGTAAACTAAATAGCACTGGTTCAGAGTAATGGATTCATTCATACATTCACTCATCCATTCATTCATCCAACAAAGGTTTGTTGAATGACCACCAAGTGTCAGCTTCTGCCCCACTGGTTCCCAGGGGTGTAACCATGAATAAGTCAAGGGCTTTGCCCTTAGAAAACCTAGAGTCTAGCATTACAACCCCTCATGTAAATATTTCATTCTGATACTATATAATACTTGTTAAAAAATGAGTGCTTATAAAATGCTATGGAAACACAGAGGAGGGGATAATTTCTTCTGCTTGACATAGTCTTTTAGAAGAGGTGGCACTGGAATTAGGACTTAGAAGATAAATGTATGCTTATCAGTTGGAGAAAGGAGAGAAACAAGGAATGGTATTCCAGGCAAGAAGAAGAGCTAAAAATACAAATTGAGCTAACAAAACAATAAATAATTTGATGCTGCTTGAAAGTAGATAGGAAGATAGAAATGGTATTTGTCATTTAACCTAAGGCTTTATTGGTCATACATGTTGCAATTATTTTGGTGTATACGAACACAGCATACCCCATTTCTTCTTTTCAGTCTTGAGCAGGAAGCAGTGCTTATTTTCAGAATCCTGAGGTATGTTATGTAAACAGCTATGGCAGCTTTCACAAGAACCTTATTTTCCTTGATTTAGGTAAACAGGAACCAAATCCTGACACATTATCAAAAACAAAGACAGCTGGCAATAATCACATTCTACAAATACACGGCATTTTTGACATTTTCTTTTTTAAAAAAGATTAAAGAATAAAAAGTGCCACGTTTTCGAAATAGATACTCTTGACACTGAATTATGCTGCATTTCTCATCTTTTCTTTATAACCGATTGGAAACCGCATCTTTAGTTCATGTTTGCACTTTGATTTACAGAAATTCTGTGAGAGTCCTAGTGTTCCATTTGACATTGAACTTTAGAGTTTAAGTTGGTGGTAAAGCCACAAAATTAAACAAAACAACAAAAAAGTACTTCGCCAAAAGCAGACAGCCTGGCATGAAACTGAAGAATTTTTAACTGTTCAACCTTAAGAGAGTTGTGAAAAACGTGATGGCTTTTAAGGACAAGTAGCAAATTTAAAAACGGAAGAATAAAACCCTGTAACATTTCTTTAAGACGTACCAGTACACTTGGGAGCCATTTGCATCTGATTTTTGTGTTTGTATGTTCTCTTTGAAAAGATGCTTGGCAAAAAGCCTATAGAATAGTACCTAGGAAGAATAATTAAAACCATTTCCATCAGCCCTTTCTTCATTTATAATGACCGAACATCCATTCAGATTAGATTCAATTCTCTGGCTGTAGGACTTTTGCAAAGGTCAAGGCTCTGCCCAACGGTACTTTTATTTAAATAAAGCCACAAGTTTATTTCCATATTGTTCCAACTTTCAAGAGCCCCAGTGGTCCCCAGCTTCTTTTAGCACTGGATCTTCTGACCCCCAGCCAGCATAAAACTTGACGTTTTTAAGACAATTGTATGTCTTCACCAGAAATCGCATGTGCCGATTCATTATTTTTTCTTTTAAATGCTATTTTAGAGGAGAGCTGTAAAAGTGGTCAAAGAAATAGGATGGATGGTAGAAATAAAAACTTAAGAGGCATGGAGGCGTGACACCACCCCGACAAGTCCGAGCCAATGACTGGAATATATCACCCAAAAGCATAGTTGTCACATATGAAGAATCTGCAGAATTGCCTAAATTTTCCAGTTTGCTTTCTTCAGATAGAGCCTTCCCATCACAAAATGTTTTGTTTTTGTTTTACCTCCCATTAGTTGTATTGCTTATTCTTTAATCCCTTTTTTAAATTTTCTTGTGAAAAAATTTGTATGTACCTTTAAGAATCATCCATTCTTCAGGTATGGCCATCATCTACCCCCTAAACCTGTGGTCCCCAACTCCTGGGCTATGGACTGGTACTGGCCTGTTAGGAACTGGGCTGCACAGCAGGAGGTGAGCGGTGGGCCAGCAAGTGAAGCTTCACCTGTATGCACAGCCTCTCCCCACTGCTGCATCACCGCATAAGCTCCGCCTCCTGTCAGATCAGCAGCAGCATTAGATTCTCATAGGAGTGCCAACCCTACTATAAATTGCGCATGTAAGGGATCTAGGTTGCATGCTTCTTATGAGAATCTAACACCTGATGATCTGAGGTGGAGCTGAGGCGGTGATGCTAGCGCTGGGGAGTGGCTGCAAATGCAGATTATCGTTAGCAGAGACATTTGACTGCACAATAAATGTAATGTGCTTGAATCATCCTGAAATAATCCCCTCCCCCAACCCCATCCATGGAAAAATTGTCTTCTATGAAACCAGTCCCCAGTGCCAAAAAGGTTGGGGGCCACTGCCCTAAACATATCCTAGGCCAGTTTTATAATGCATGCATGGAACATATTCATAGCCTTCTTTAGTGGTGTGGTTAATAAGTACTTATTAAAGAAAGAAAAAGGACCCTCTGATCTTTGCATCAATTTCCAATCTCTCCAGTGCTCTAATGACAACAGCATTGCTCTCAGTCCATTTGTTTCCATTGTACGATCCCTGAGGGCTGATGTCCTTTTGTTTAACTTTATTTGACAACTGGCAAATACTAGGCATGACCAGGATACAAATTATTTTATTTTACTGTTACTAGTGAACAATACTCACTGTGCTTGATCTAAGCTTGCAGTTTTTCTTAGGTAGCTCTAAGTGACCTTTAATACAAGCTTCATAACCACATGCAATAAACTAGGAGACATTTTTGGGTAAAATTACTTCTGCCCCACATACATGCCTTCATTTGTTCCTTGGGTTTTTACAGAAATATGACGCTTTTCAATTCCGGTAATGTTACTTTTCGATCAGGCCGTACTTGATTTGAAAACAGTGTTTTTGTAAAGGAGGATTTGCCAAACCAGAGTCATCAGTGCCTCCCCTTGGAAATCTAATTTTGGAAAGGTTTGATGTTTAAAAAATATTTATGCTATCATAATTTAAAAAGATTTGACACCAAAGTGTGTACTTAAACAAAAGAAGTAAGAAATTTTAGAAGTGAGAAAGTCTGTCAAGTAGATACTGGAAAGACTATTCCAGAACAGATCACCAATGAGCTTCTGTGGATGTTTCTTTGATGTTCAGTTACTATCCCTGAGAAGAAGAGCAAATCTCACCTGCCAGAGGCAGTGGCAGTGTGACTCGATGGTTACATCGGCAGTCCTCTACTCTCCACCATTTATTTTATTTGTTCTCATTGACTTCTTGATATTGTTCTTTTTCAAAGGTATTATCTTTCATTCATTTAGGGTAATTTTCATTTTTTTAAGGTTGGCTTGGTAACACACTTCAGACTGGAGATAAAGATAAGGGAACTTCGGGTTATCACAGGCGAGTTGTCTTAACGTTATTCTCACACGCACCTTTTCTCTATCTTTTCCTAGCATTATTATTTCTGTCTTATTGCCCCTGGGGTCCATTTTGTTTCTTCGTTGATCCATGGGTGAGCACCCCAGTACTCTTCCAGTACACGCTTTGTCTAGAGCTCTTATTTCATTTCTCCAATGTTACCTAGCAATTTGCATGATGCCAGAATCACATTCAAGAAGACTGAATAGTTAAGAAAGAAAATAGTTCATCAAACTAGCTTGCTTTTACTGAAATGCAACAAGGAACTCAAATCCTCCAGAGAGAAACTCAGGAGTAGAAAAATGTCAGGCAGCACACCCCTTCATTGCAAACAAGTTACAAACTGCAGAGGCGTTTATCCGCGGGCAGCTTTACTGAAGTTGTCCCCTGCACTGGAGCTGGGTCTTGACGGGCAGACCTCTGAAACTTTTCACTTGATTTCAAGTCACTGTGGACTTAGATATGGAAGACTGATTTGATTAATCATTGGTGTCCTGGTGTTTTGGGGTGGAGGGCAATTTTAATGTCTGAAAATCACAGTGACCATTTCTTTTACATCTGTTGAAATATACAACTTATATAAGGTATAGCTACATTTGGAAGCAAAAGTGACATTTGAGGGGAGAAAAGGCACATAACCTAAAAGAAAGAAGTAAATTTAGGTAATGTATGAGGGGCTACATCTCATTTCTATAGTAAATTCAAGAATGTGATAACCTACCTGTGAGTAGCTGGGGTGACTAATATTGGGAAGATGAATGGTTGCCCGATACTGTCAAAAAGAAGCTCCCAGATTAGAGTTACTGTGGATTGATTTCTTTATTTAATTTTGTTTATAAAAGTTGTACTAAGGTTGGACCAATAAAGGCATTGCTACTTCTTAATTATTCCCAATCTGAATATAATTTGGTTTTAATTCATTTTTCTAATGTTTAATAAACAAACAGACTATAAGTATGGCACTTTGCAGTTTTCAAACTTTCATGACCAAGAAAAATATATGTACAACATAAAATAAATGCACAAAAAGGACTATTTGAGTAAGTTATTAATGTGGTCAGGCTCATATTATTATGACAAGTTCGTTTTTCACAATAGCCTCTGCGTGTGTCCAATACAGAAATGGAATTAGAAGGATAGTCATTTGTTCTGTGACACAATAAAGATTGGGTAGAATAGAAACAATTTGCTTAAATGAAATGTTACCATTACAATTGCCATGTAAACATTCTTACCTGCATTTGAGTCATTCTTTGATGGAGTATCTTCCACACTCCCCCAGATTAACGGGAGCACATTCTCAGTGCTCCAACTCAGTGTCCGAACTATAATGTTAACAAGGTAGGAAGAGAATGTAGGTACTGGATAGGCTGAAGCCATCAAAACTTTGCTGACTTTATTCAAAGGACCTTGAACTTTTATAGGCATATCTGTAACATCCAGAAAGATTGAAAAAATTCACTTTTTGGTTGATGTGGATATTGTTTTTTAAAACAGAGTATGTACCAAGTATAGCAAATTTATTTTTGTTATGTAAGGAAAAGAAATTTTTCTTTAATCAGCATATTTCGTACAGTCAGCAAAAGGTCACTGTATAAGGATATTAGATCATTTAAGACCAAGGGGTAAAAAATAAAAAAGGTTATTATTGTTTTAAATGAAAAATTCTTTCGGTAAAGGTAGCTAGCAAGCAGGCAGACACCAAATCTCCTATTTCCCCCGAGTGTGACTAATGTAACTCTCAAGTAGCACGTATGATCCTTAGGTATCAAACATCTCATAAATGAACACTTTCTAAGTATGAGCAACTCAAGGCGTGTGTTTGTGCCTCTTAGCACCAGTTCTCCATCGCACTGTCTGTTTGGAAGATGTTGAAGTTGATGCTGCTTCTGTGGACTCCTCGTCTGTCAGCAGGGGCTCCCCTGCCCTTCACAGACGTCTGAGGACTCAACTTCTCTCTTTTCTTACTCCTATGTCTAGGTGGGAAAGGAACAAGTTAGCGGTTTACTCAGATCAGATTGCACTGTTCCAGCCTAAGGTGGAATGTTACTTAAGACTCTTTTATTCCAAATTGGAATTCTTGTAGTATAAATAGTAAAAGTTGAAAAGTGAAAGGTAGATTATTACCGATTTTTACCTTTTTTTCTGGAAGGATGTTTAAACCCTGTGGTCTCGATAGTTCTAAAATGTTTACTGCCCTGGGGTCAGCTAGGAAGTCATCCATTAATGCCTCTTTGAAATCTTCACAAAAACCTAAAGGAATTTGCAGCTTTTAATTGAGGTTCAACCAGGGTTACAGTTTTTTAAAAAATCTAGCAACAGATCAATCAGGTGAAAATTAAAAATAAGTTATTTACTAATATTTTTCACTTGTACTTTCAGTTCACGAAAAAAAGTTTGAAGCACATTAAATGTTGAAGAATATCAAAAATGCAGCAATTAAAATACAAAGAGAACAAAGTTAACTCAATGAAGAAAGAATGAATCACACCCTAATAACATTGAGAAGCAAATTTAGCTTTAAGTCTCTGGAAATAAGTTTTTAAAAAGGATTAGACTGGCTTAGATTAGATTAGATTTGGTCTTTGGTGTCAGATGAGAAGAAAAAAAGACAAAAAAGTAGTGAAACATATTTTTAATTGGCTTAATTCTACAAAGCATGCTTCATGTGTGGATCCTAACAAAAATATATTCTGCTAGATCATTTTGACCCTGGTTTTGCAGGAGAATTTCCTCCTTAGGCCAAATCCCATTGCTATCCATCCTCAGAGCATCATGTTTCTATCCTTCAATGTACTTAGCACAGTTGTAATTTGTGTAATTATTACCTGTATTTTGAAAGAAATGAATGTGAGTCACATGAGAGTAGTGACCAAATCTACTTTTGCTCAACCTTCTTATTTCAGGTACAGGGTTGGCATAAGGAAGGACTCAGTAAAGATTTGTTAAATGAGTGAATTCTGGTAATGAATGCCTTTTATACCACCCCCTCAAATCCCAGGACATTATGTTAAATTTCTGCCTATGTAACGAATTTTCTGTGAAAGAGTGAAGATAATATAATCTGATTGTTTGGGTTTCTGATGAGATGACTATTAAGGGCTATAACTTAGAAGATCTAGAGAAATGCATAAATCAATCGTCCCTTGGATTGGCCCTTCAGATATTGGGTGGTGAGTTCTGGGAAGTGCTGGCCCACAGGGAATGGGTGGTTAAATTTTCTGAAATATAATGCTTGAACTGTTACTCATTAAAGAAAAATCTATACCAATATCGAAATGGAACAGTACACATTCTTCTGTAAAAATTCAGAGGTTTGGCTTGTACTCTGGCCTGGCTGGAGAGCGGTGTTCCTGTCCCTGCGAGAGAGTGTGGTGCAGTGAGATGGCAGGGGGACTTGAGGGCCAGCGAAACCTGAGTTCAAGTCCCAGTTCTGCCACTTCAGATCTGTCTGACACTGGGCAAACATTCCTGCCTACAGCACAGGGTGGTTAATTGTAAAGTGGGGCAATGACACCTTCTACTTTTCAGAATTGTCCTGGAGGTAAGTGACAATAAATGAAAAGCGTCCAACACATAGTAGGGTAGTACATAGATTTTTTTTAATGGTTGTTTTCTTGGATGCCATATAATCAGTGAAGATGAATAAAGCCATTCAGGTCACCAAAGGTACACCTAAGTCCCTAGAGGGAATTCTGGGACCAGGATGATTTTTGGGGTCAATAACCTGTTAATGATAGTTTCCCAGAAATTTCCACAATACCATCTAGTGCTCAATCACTAGTTTCTGAATTAAGAGAATTAAGAGTAAATGAATAAGTCAATACATTTGGATCTGAAAACCCTTGATTTTGGTTTAGTTGTAGCTGAAATAAAATTCTAAAGTCAACAAACATTGGAGTTTATTTTAGCTTTTACATTATGTTTTCCCCATCTATGGGCTTACATTTTGAAATCCTGGTTTTTAAATACCCTATGGATTGATGAATTTATAATTATAATTAATTGGTTTTCTTTTTAAGCCAGAATGTGTCCCATCTCGTTCTTCATATTGTATAGCATATCTTAAAACAGCTTCTATGTACTTGGGCTTAGGTAACATGCCATAGATTTATTTGCCCACAAATTAGGTATTCAATGGAAAGGGAAATACTGGTTATTCTTACAGTATTTTTTCTGGTAAATCTTTGTGTTCCTGGAAGCTAGTCGGCATTCAATGCACTTGGTGACTAAATGAACAAGTGCCTTCTATTTAACATCATTTAGAACAAACCTTAATTTTACTATAGTCTAGGTTTCCCTAACTTGAATAATTGCTTTATTTACTAAGATTGGAGATTCAGAATTTCCTTTATAAGAAATCTATGTATCATTGAGAGGTAAACAATTCTCTTTTTGTTCAAGGAAACAGATTTAGATTTTAATAGCCTACACTCTCCCATCTGCTCCAACTATAAATTGTACATACAATTTATCATCATGACAGGATGATGCCAGGTCAGAATCACTGGGCAGGAACAGCGTCCGGAGTCCACTCTCTTCTGAAAAAGTCATTGAGTCCTTTGTCACTGAGAGCAGGTCATTTTTTTGGGTTTGGAGAGCTACCACGTGCTGCAGAGAGAGGGGCATGTATTCCCAATAGATCTTGGAAGAAGTGTGACCGTTGTAGAAAGAGATGTAGGCTAAACATATAAAATAATAAAGTATATCAATTCCTAAATCTTCAAGCAATTATCTTGATTGTTTAAAAGCAGTGCAAAAGTGAAATATCCAAGCTTAGGAAATAAAAGATTTCGTATAAAAGGTATTCGAAAATAGAATTGGCGTCTATCCCACTATTTCAAAATGTTTGAAAAGAAACATGGACTGATAAAAACAGGAAGTTTGAGTTCTACACACTGACTCTACAGTTCATGGGGGGAAAAGTGATAGACCACATTGAGGCCTTTCTTAAAGTCTGTGACCTTGTACCTTCAGGGGCACGCTGGAGTCAGCGCTGGGAAACATCAAGTGCTTTGAGATTTGCCTTGGGAAGCTGCAGTGCTTCACAGCTGCGATTGCCACCACTTGCTTACTAATTCTGATAAAATATGAGTCACATTAAGTTACTAATGTTTTCTTGAAAATTAATTTTGTTTAAATCTTCTAGAAGGTTGTGACTATTACTGCAGAAACAAAGAAAATTTGAATGGCAAGAGAACATAAAAGAGGAATACCCTATGTGTTTATCATATCTTTATTGTGTTACAGGTAGTTGGTGGCTGTGACCCTGGGTGGTCCTGGGAACTCTGAGAACTGAATCCGCCAAATCAGCACCTCTGCAAGGGAAAGGCGGTCTCCACACTCAGCAGCCTGTAGCTAGCTGGATCAAGGGCACTGAGCATCTGCAAACCACACAAAACCCATGGGTGAAAAGAGGACCATCAGCATAGAAGAGGGTTAGAGCAGCAGATTATCCCTGCCCACCCCACCCCAGTTAAGGGGGAACTTCTGTCTTGGAGGAATATGCCTTGCCAGTCTCTGGAGAGATAGGACACTTCACTGGGCCCTTCTAAAGCTTAGATGAAACACCATCCTCCCAACATTTCTATTTCTCCTGTCTGGATTCCATCATAGAATTTATTAAATAAGCTATTGAGAAATAATTTGACTTCTTAAGAACCACTGAAAGGGGGACGGCTATGTCCTAGATAGAGGGATAGAATCTTGCACTTAAATAAGAAGAGATGGCTCCCTTTGTAGGGCTTAAAGTGTCTCTAGGGTTTGTGGAATAATTCCGCATCAGTCTTTCCAAGTGTGAATCTGCTATTGTAAGTATAATCACCACCCCCAAGCTCCCTATACAATTTTATTTTTTAATCCAGTTTCTGAAACTTAAAGACTGAGGATGAGATGGTAGAACCCAGCCACTCAACTCTTTGGTTGCCCCTAAGGGACTCTACCAGCCCCCAGGCAACCTCCCCATGAGATGACAAGACCAAACCCAGATGTTTGATCACAATAAGGTGAGATCAGGGTGTGTATGTCTCGCAGAGTGAGTCTCCTTGATTTGTAGAAATGCCTCATGGACCCTTCTGGCCAACGGAGCCTTTTCTTGCTGTCTTTCACAAGAGAGCTAGAGCCCTGGAATGAAAGGCAATGCCGTGCAGCAGTCAGCAGCTCAGACAACGCAGCCAGCCTGGGTTTGAATCAAAGCTCTGCCACATGAAACTCTCACTTCACCTGTCTGTGCCTCCATCTCCTCGCCCTATGGTACCTACCTTGTGGGGTATTGGGAGGATTGACTGAGTGAGTGCATGAAAAGTAGTCACAATAGCGCTAGGTGTACTATATGAGTGTTGGCCTCGGGGTCTGGCATGGATCTTGTATGCCTTGGAGCAGATTCACAGAGGAGGAAACTGAGGCCCAGAGAAAGGGTGTATTTGCTATCACGCTGCCTCGCCAGGATGGGAACCCAGGATTCCCAATTACTGTCCTGAGTACTCTCTATTCTCACTACTTTTTTTTTTTTAAGCTTTAAACTCATTTTATTATTAATATAAAGAACAGAAACTAATTTTTAAAGGGGATTTTTGTTGTTGTTGTTCTAGGAAATACATTAGCAAGATTTCATTTATTTTAAGAAATGAGGTTAACAGATAAGTCACTTTATACCTTTTATTTTCCAACTAGAGGTTTATTGGTGTCATTACCAATTTTTAATAATCAGATCTTGAATCTGTGCTTATTAAAATCTATGTGATACCTTAAACATTACACATGGTAATTAATATCTGAGCTGTCTTAGTAGAAATATTATAGAAGACAGCTTACTTCTGCTAAATGATGACATCTTCTGATAAGCTTTTAAGAAATATTATTCATATCATAGGACTTGAAAGGATGGGAAGACAAGAACATTGAAAGACTAGCATTCTAAAAGAAGATACTTCCATTTCTTAGGTTTCAGTATTATATATTCAAATTTTTCATCACAAAGGTAAGAAACAATTTTTTGAATTAATAAAAATAATATATACTGCTTATAATAAGCAAAATGTCTCATTAAAGTGAATTTGAGTCTAAGAAGTTTACAATAAAGGGTTCATACTGAATCTTACCTTTCAATGACAGCAAACTCTTTCTGGGCTGTTTTCAGTTAACAGGTTATAATACCTTCACTGCAATATCTGTATGTTTTTATTAGTATCTACAAAATCTTATTTTATATTTTCCTGTTGTATAAAACTGAGTAAAACACTTTCAGGCTATCGTTCATGAACAACTATTTCACGTTGTCATGCTTTCTTTTAAATGCCTTTACTATATTTTTCTACAGAATGGTAAAAATATAGGTTTTATATGTTCTTTCCAAGCAACTGCAAGTTAGCATGGAAAAATATTCCTATGTATTTTCTAGGGGTAAGTATATCTCCCCTCCCGTACCCAGTCAGGGTAAAAAAAGAAACTATAATAAATCTGCCCATTCCTAATAACCTCCTTCTGCAGTTCTATTGAATTATATTCTTTCTTTCGACCAAGAAGAAAAATCAACCGAGTCAGGTTAGGTCCATGGACATGAGCAAGCATTTCCCACAGGATGTGTGTATTAAGAGTTTGTATGCAGATCTCAGACTGCTGAGAAATTGGAGATTAGATTTATGAGAAATTGATGCTGATTCCTAACTTCTCTCATTTTACAGCCCATTGTTTTCAGAAGAGTAGCTGCTTCTCATGGGCAAAGCAGAGTATAGAGAGTGAGAAGCCAGAGAGAATGGGGAGTGGAGTGTGGGACTGGCGTGGTTTCCGGCTATGTGGTGAGGGACAGGCGTTCAGCACATGTGGCTGAGGCACGAGATAGGAGCTTTAGAAAGCTCAGGGGGGAAGCAAGGAGGCAGATGTTGCAGGACAGTGGAGCTGCAAGAAAAACTAGCAGCTGGGTCTAAGTAAAATTGCTCTGCCTGCCCCCCTTCCCTTTTGAGTGGTTTCTAAGTGCAAGCAGGGAAGAACCATAACAGAATTATTGTGTTTCTCTAACCCAGGAAAGGAAATCCAACACTCTGGTGCATTTACTCTGTGAACAGGCTTCGTTTTATTCCAGGGGAAAGGAACTGAAATTTCACTGTAGGCAAGATAGCTGTTTCTGTTGCAGAAACATTGAGAATACCCCTAACAGACTGTAACTCTTAATCAGGGTTGTTTATTCACACTGGGAGCCACCGCAGGTCACGCTGCTTGCTTGGTGCCGTTTGGTCTGCCCTGAGCCTTCCTGGACAGGAAGTCTTTAAGATTAAAGATTGTATTTCTATGGTCTCATGCCTGCCTACTGCAAGCTATTAACTGAAGAGAAATGTAACTAGGAGTCAATTTGTAGAAAGGATATTAACAATCATTTGTGTGTGTGTCACCAGGAAAAATAGGAGGGAATCCAGGTGGAGTGACTGAGGGTAGAAACCAGCTTAGTCATTGTTTGGAATATTGGAAAGAAGAGTGTATCTGTGCTGAAGTAGAATTTTCTCATTTGAGATCAGTGTTGCATGTGTAACTAAAACAAAATTGATAAAGCACTTAGGATATTAACGGATAGACAAATAAAAGATTTCATCTTACTCTCTGCAGCTGCCTTGCACAAAGCACTCTTTCCCCAAAACAGTATCTTGGCAAATGGAAACAAGTAAATATTTAGAAAAAGTAAGACTGCATGTGAATGCAGGAGAGAGGCTGTTTGTTTTTTTTTTCAGTCTGCCTTGATGCTGCTGTGACTTAGCCTACAATTGTTTAAATGGAACACATTTTGAAAATCTAGTTTCTTCATACAAGCCTGGTGGATGACTTATGGTTCTGTATTTCATAAACATGCCTGTTGAGTTTATATTTTTGCATTTACTATTTGTCAAGGTTAGGTAACTAGGTGCTATGTATGATTAAATTACATTTGGAAAAAAATCCTTTAGGTTTTCAGAATGAATTATTGTTAACAACAATAGGAAATTCATATTTATTTCCTATGCATGTTGCTTTTATGATGTTTTCAAGACTCATAACTTTCAATAGAAGGTTTGGGAGATGACTGGAATTTTTGGAACTTCTGATGTGTGTGTGTGTGTATGTGCATATTGGAGTATTCACTTCAACGTAAAAATGATACTGTATTGATATTGTCCATGAAGAAAGTTTTAAGATATTTGATTCCTTCTAATTCTTTGTTAACCTTCAATGAGTTGCACATTAAAGTCACAGAAATACTAAAATAATCCTTAACACAAAAAATAATTTAAGTAATTTAATCATTTAATTAAACATCAATAAAACAACTGCTTATTAATACATAACAGTAATTATACACATTAATTTAATTTTCATTTGAAAACTAGAGGATGTGGCGTTAATAAAAGAAATCCTTTCTAAAAAGAAAAGCATAGCAACTTTGTGATTGGGGAAGGACAAAATTAATACAAATTTCTAAAAATAGTATTTGATTTAGAAACACATGTTTATTCAATTTAGAAAATTTGAAGAAAAAAATAAAGATGCAAAGAAGAAAATAACAGTCCTCCATAATCTCGTCATCCAGTAATAACTGCCGTGAACATGTTGGTTTGCCTAACATCAGCTCCTTTTCTGCGCTTGTGGAGAACTCAAGTAGCTCTGTACTAATCTGCTAGTGCCAGCAGTTTTTAAAATGGCATTCTGTTTTGCAATTTCTTTTTACATAAAATAGCAAGAATATTTTCCAATTTCATTATTCTGTCTTCTACAATGTACGTTATAATGTATTTTGTTGACCATTTTGTTTTGTTACAATTTTTTATAGCAGGTACTTTTAAGGGAAATCATCAGAATGCTCATCACTTTGGGCTACTGACAGTGTAGCTATGTCTGAAGGGCAGCTGGACGTTCAGGACGTTTTCTAGACCTTTCGTTGTGGTGAATTCCAATCTCTCCTCCCAATATTCCTACTAAGAGCTCTTTGTCTAAGATCCCCCCATTTAAAATTTTTTCACTACTTTTTTCTATTAGCTAACATCAAACTGCTAAATTTATTTTAGACTTTGCACATTGGAAAAAAAATTTACACAGTTGTCTTGGCCATTGCTATTTGGATCATGTGGGTTTTTTAGAGCCTGGATATTATTTTCATTCATCTTAGGTGCATCACGTAAATACCTAAGTACTAAAATAGATCATCCTTGTGCAGTTTCCTCAGACTCCCTGAATGCAGCTTCCTTCCAATTTGTAAAAGCCAATTTTGCACTTATCTGACAGGGCTAAGAATGCTTCCTTTCCTGTTATTTTCCTTTTTTTTCTTTATATAGATTTTTTTTTTGTAAACAAAAGGTGGACATCTTATACTAGGGTCTGAGAAGTGCAGGTTGTTAGGAAATGATGTGTTCATGTCACCATATGGTGACGGGTCACTGTGCTTGCCATCTGGAATGTGCTTTGCAGGTGAACTTTCTGGTGCTCAAGTAGACTCATTGCCACATGAACCTTGGTCCTAATACTTCCAAGTCAAGGAAAGTTTCTCACAGTTCACGCGAAGAACCAATAAAATATGAAATAGGTTCCACGGTGAGCTGAAACTTCAGGAGATTTTTTGAGCCTCATCAATGAAAGTTTTTCCTGTTGTCTTTTACACTAACTCAGAGAGGCCAACATGGGCGCAATCTTGACATAACTACACTCCATATACATATTTCTTATTTTTAATTTTTTTTTTTGAGAAAGAGAAAATGAATAATCACTTACTACTCTTAGTTGCTTGCCCATGGTTTTTCTTCTTCAAAGCTAAACTCATTCATGAACAAGTTACAGAACACAGGAAAAAACCAAAGTGCTGTCTTGGTTTAGGCTCTGACAAGCACTCCTTGTGTGAGACCTGCTAGTACTCTGCGGGGACACCCAGAGGTGTCAATACATGCATGTGCACAGCCACCAGAAGACTGTGAATCTACAGCCCAGAGCTGAGACAGTGGCCAGTGCCCCTAGGAAATAGGAAAAGAAAAGAAAAGCCCAGTGATAAAAGGCATGTGGAATTTTGTTAACCCGAATGTAGTAAATTAAACAAAGTAAACTAGGGTGATCACAGAGTGGAAAAAAACACCAAACAAAAAACTGCCCAAACTAATTAAAATTTTAACACTTCCCACACCCCCACCTCCACCCCGGCAGCTTTGATTGACACTTAATACTTCAGCTAGTCCATTTGTTTTTAAGGCCAAAGTTCCCACTGCATAAAAATAACACAATAGCCCCTGCCTGGCAGCTTGTGGACAAGTGCAGGAGCTGGGGAGGGCCGATGCTTCCATTGAAAAGGCAGCTGTTGGCGCCCTCACTTCTGACCCGGGGCTGCACTCTGGGGGCGGCGGCCCTGCTCACAGCCCTTTCACTCGGCCCGCCCAGCGCTGCTATTCACCCCGTCCAGGCCGGGCGTGGATTGGCTTCAACTACTTCAAGAAACAGATGCTGCAATTACCTTCAGGAGCAGGAGCGAGATGAACCTTGAGTGGTGGCCAGCCTTTAGGATGGTGGTCCATCCGGGGCAGACTTTTATTGCTGGTAATCGTTTTAGATCTTCGACACCAATTGATGGTTTTTACGTCAAGCTATTGTCAACACAGATGGTGCTGGGGTTGGAATGCAGAGGCAGACAGATCCTGCTTGTGTTTATACAGTTTGCACTTTCGTACTAAGAAATTTAACTATGAATGCTGGCAAAAAAGAAAGAATATTTTCATCAGATTTTATCTGCTCCTTGTTAAAACTAATTAGGGAACCCACACAGACTCAGAGATAGGTTAATGTTAAAGGATGACACACACACGCGTGTGCAGTATAGCCATGTATGTGTATATAGCATTTCCATGAAAGAAAAGTTTTAAAAATTAGACTTGCTTTGTAATCAATGACTAACTTCTTTATATAATAGTTACATTACTGAGAGAGAGTTTGAAATTATCTCCTTATTTTTAAAAAGGAAACGTGCGTGTTTCTATTATTCTAACACGGTCTTGGAGAGCAGTGGTTATGGAGTTTTGTACAGGGTTGTGAGAGACACGGACTCCTCAGCCACAAAGGCTGGTGTCTGTCCCACCTGCGCCCGGATGCTGCGCTGTGCCCCGCACCGAGAGCCGCCCAGGGCTTCCCTCTGCGCACCTGCTGCCCGGACCAGCATCCGCTCCAGCTCCCCGCTCCACCCGCCAGCTCTTCTCACTCTGGCCTCTCACTGACCTCAGGCTGCATTCCTTACTTGCCTGAGAGTCTGTCACCACCAAACACTTAGGGCCTTTTAAACATTTCTTTTTTGTCTATCCCTCTCTGAGCTACTTGAGGGCAGTGACTGTTGCTGTCCTCTCTGGCATGCCCAAAGCCCTTCCCTGTCCCTGGCAATAGCAGGTGCTCCCCGAAAGTGTGCTGAATCACAGGTCAATACGGATGAGGGTTTACCGCAGGACAGAACCTGTGTTATACACAGTGATCCCGCTTGAAGAAGGCTTGCCCCTGTGGCGCGGTGGGGCTGGGCGCACCTCGCAGATCCCCCGTCTCAAAACCAAGGCACTTGTTTGCAGCCGCCGGCACCGTGGCCCGCTGAGGGCACCACTCAGTCCTTCCCAGGGGACCACAACAGAAAAACGCACAACAGAAGTGGATTCCCTCCTAGTTCTGGAGGGCGGGAGGCCCGCCTGCTCCCTCTAAAGGATCTAGGAGGCATTTTTGACTTGTGTCTGCATCACTCTAGTCTCTGCGTCCACCTTCACGTGGCCTCTCTTCTCTCCACATCTCTCCTCTGTGTATCTCTTATAAGGACACTCCATATTGGATTTAACACCCACCCAGATAATCAAGGATAGTCTCATCTCAAGATCTTTAACTTAATTACATCTGGAAGACCTTTGTTTTCCAAGTAAAGTCATAGTTTCCAGGGTTTAGGTTGTGGACGTATCTTTTGGGGCAGGGGGCAGGCAAGTCTGTGGTAATTTGCTCTGGCAGTGCTAGAAAACCACACTCAGGTATTTCCCTGACAAAAAAAGAGCTTCCTGGTCCAAGGCTGTGCCTTGGCCTGTGGGAAGACCCCACCCAGTGACGGGTCGGTGGTGGGGCGTGCAAAGGCCAGGCTCCTTGCTCAGTTGGTGCCAGCTTTGAAGGTCATCTCAGCTCCAGCGCCCTCCTTGGGACGGGCTGAGGACCTGTTGCGACTCTATCACAAGTTGACGTCCCTTTCTGCTCCCTCCTGGAGGACGCTCCCTGGGAATCCACCTGGATCCGATTCACTGTCTGTTTTCTACTGAACCTGATCTATAACATGTAGCAACTTAAGTGCAGAAATGTGTTGGGAATATCATTTATTCTTCTAGTCATCGTCTTGAATTCAGCCAAGAAGATATAAGCTCTCTGCAAACTGATAATATTATGCTGTTAAAAATTAATAGTCAAATAGTTTCTACTTCTTCGGGAAACAATATTTACTCATTTACACACGAGGGTTCCAAAGACTGTCTACTCCAATCACAGAAGCAACATCTAGGTAGTGTGGGAATAGGCGTAATTGGCTGAACACTTTCCATATGTATATATTTTTATGTGGCTGCTCCTGGCTTATTTCTGGAGTGTGTGGTACATGGTGTGGCAGCCACTGTCCACTGGCATTACCATCTTTTCATCCATAGATTTAAAAAGCTCCCCAAACTAAGTTTATTCTAGTGATGTAAAACCCAGATCTTGGGGTCCATTTGACTGGGGTTTCAACCCCGGCTCAGATACTGAAATGGTCTTTCATAGCTTTCCTAGGCTTCGGCCTCTTATCTGTGAAATAAAGATAATGACCCTGAGATAAAGAGTTGTGAGGATTCAAGCGGCCACACACGGAGATCCTTAGCTCAGTGCCTGCCACACAGGCCGTGCTCAGTAATCAGTGCGTGTGTACCACCCGCCTCCAGCCTCTGAGTGCATGTGACAATGGCAAAGCCGACCTGAGATTCGCTCCCCAAACTCAGTCTCTGAATTCTAGTTCAGTTCACTTGCAGGGTGTGGTATGGGAGGCAGTCAGCTCACTTTTTACTCCTTTGGTCTCAAGAGAGCCCAGTCTCCAGGCTTTGGCCTCAGGAGTTTCCTGAGTATGCCCTCCCCAGCTCTCAGGTCACACGAGCCTCCCCGTGAGCCATTCATGTGCCCTAGGGCTTGTTTTGAGGCAGCAGTCTGTCTGGCTGGAAGAATGACAGCCTGGCACCAGGGTCTGCTGTGTGTCCAGGTGGCTTCCAGGACCGCAGGGGGCCAAGTCCTATAGTCCTGAAGAAATGACGCCCCATGTGATGTCAGGATGGCTGCCGGTCACTGTGCCTGCCCAGGCTTAGGGTGTGTTGCTGACTCTGAGCCTCAGGGAACCATGTTTAACCCACACTGGGTCAGTCTTCAAGTCTTGTCCTTCCTCCACTCTCAGTTTGGTTGACTGTATTAATTAATTTAAACAAATGATCACCAAATCTCTCCTTTACTAAATGTTATTTGGGTATAGTCTAAGCTCCCGATCTTTGACTAACCCGCATTCTGTAGAAAGAGAACTATGAAAATATTTATTTGTTGGATAATACTTTATGGCTTGTATGATTTTCTCAGATATTTTACTTGTTTACTTCTTCGAGCTCTTTGATTGAAGGATACCATTCATACAGCAAAGGAGGCAAGTTTTACATGTAAACAATGATGGATTTTTGTAAATAGGTACATTTCTGTGACCAACATGCAGAGGAAGATGAGGCCAAATCCCAGGGTCTGCAAAGCCACTGTCTCCCTGTCAGTAAGGGGAGGACTTCTATTATTCTTCCCATCATTTGTTTTGATCCTTGAGGGCTTATTATAATACATGTTACCATTGAGTTCTTTAACCCACATTATCTATTATAATTAATTATAATTCTTTAAAAGTCTATGCGGTATTCAAGAAAAAGAGAAAATAAGGCTTAGGGAAGTTCAGTTACTTGCCCGCATTCACAGCCAGCACATGGCAGACATGGAATTGACTGTAGTCAGCTGATTACAGAGGCCTATGCATTGTCTCCTGCTTCTCCCAGTGGCAAACGAGAAAGCTCATAGAAGATGAAAACTAGTCAAAAGAGTTATTAAATGTAGATAAAGAAATTATTTCCTACATATGATATTCCTTATGAGACCTTGACCTCCAAGCTGAATTGGAAGGTGTTTGGCAGATCCGTAGTAAGAATATGATAATGATACCTAACCAGTGCTGTTCCAGGTGTTATCTCATATGTATTATCTTCCTTAATCATCTGACACAACCTTCATAAGTCAGCACTAATATCTTCCCTATTTCACAGGGGAAGAAATAAAAGCACAGTCATTGACTAATTTGCCCAAGTGACCTTGGGCAAGTACCTAGGGCATGCTTTGGATTTTAACCCAAAGCTTATATTCCAAGTACTACACTATATATAAGTTCTTTTCCATCTTTCTTCAAAATAGATAAAAACCAGTTAATTAAAGAAAAAAAATTAAAGAGTATTCTATGAAAGTTGAGATACGAATTCTTTAGCTTAAATTGATTTCTATTTCATTCTATTGTTCCACATTAACATCTAGACTTGCAGAAAGTAGTTACTCGCTGAATTGTTTGTATGCCTGTTAGTCTTCCTGATAATGTCAATTAGGTAAGATTTCTAGAACCATAAGAATTAAGTTAATATCTCAGGATCAAGTGTGTGTTTACTATCAAGCAGATCCTCAGAAATTAGGGAATCCTGGTCAGAAATAACCCTAAGAAACCATCCCAGAAGTTTGGCGATCAGTGGATATATCTGATGATCTGACGGAGGATATGTATAGAGGCAGTGTTTCCTGGTCACTGTGCTGAGTAACGCCAAGACATTGTGCTAAGTCAACTCCCCGTCTTTGATAGACAGCTTAACCATCATCACACTTGCTCATTTAATTTGCGAGTTTATCTTCCCATCCCTTGGAAGTCAGGCTTGTGTCTTTACCTCTCCTCTGCTCCACTGAACTGATTCTTTCCCTGGACCTGGAAATCTTTGCCACCTAAACTGAACACCACTGCCCCCAGAGAGTCATTAATGTGTGTCTATTTTCATGGTCAGATAGGAGAATTTCAAAAGTACATGCCTTGCCCCTCAAACAATGCTCCTCAAATGAATCATCTCGCAACATAAAATGATTTATGTGTGTTGAGGGTGAGGGAGGAGGCCCCAATCATGCCCCAAGTATGTCAAAGAAACTTAGAATTCATAGGAAGCTAAATATGCCCAAAGTTTTCCATGTACATGCAATAGCCATTCCAACTAAAGCTTCCAAATGTATGTCAGACACCAAGGACCAATTACCCGACTTGCTCAGAGGCGATTACCCCCGTGGCTCTGAGTTACAGGGTAAAAATTCAGATTTAAAAGACAGTCTAATAGAGGTGGAGCAATGCATAGTGCTCTACTTGATTCTTTGTCCTAATCAATGGAGTATTTATTACTTTACACACACACACACACACACACACACACACCGGTGAGCCCTAAGATGAACACCGGAACCATACTTGGGAAGTGACAAAACACAATGCATGTGCTAAAGCTGTGGTAAATGAATTCAGAGACAGGCCAGACCGATGTGACCTGGCGTATTCAGAGAGACTTTATGGGCAATGAAGAACTTTCAAGGATGAGTAGGATTTTTGTGAACAAAAAAAGAAGCAGTGAGATTTTGTTGTGTAACAGCCTGCGCACAGGTAGAAACATGGTTCTCGTTGGGAAGTATAAGAGAAAGATTTAATATGGGGATTTATGGTGGACAAAGTTGGGCTTATAATTTGGGGCCAAATTATAAATTTCTGGGGATTTTTAATGTCAATGAGGCATTTGAAACTAATTTTTGGAACACAGAAAAGTCCATTTATCAGAGGCAGCAATTAAAGGGCTGCTCATAACTCAGAGATTCTTTCTTCCACTCTGCCTGGACTACAGACAGCTTTCTAGAAATACAGCCTGCATATGTGACGCCCCGTTCAGCCCCCTGCCTTGCTCTTCTTTATAGCCAACCTGCTCTGGAGTAACTCCTGCCACCAGCCCCTCCCCAGGCCTATATAAATGAGGGTCACTTTGAAAAAAATAGTGTTCTCCTGACTGAGTCTGAAATCTCCAGCTACAGCATCCCTTCTATATATCTTCCAACACCCCTATCTGACATCCACCATATTTGGCAGTCTTTTCTCATGTATTATTGGTTTTCCAGGTATTACCACTTTCTATAAAAATGGAATGTGCATGTATTTTTTAAAAATTCTTCTGGTTGCTTTTGGGTGAGCATAACAGAAGATGCACACACTGTCCTGGCTTTTTGTCTTACGAATTGGAAGTCAAAATGGGACTTAAGTCAATTAATTAACAACGTATAATGTTACATATTAAGAGATACTGTGTTTCCCCTAAAATAAGACAGGGTCTTATATTTATTTTTCCTCAAGAAGACACCCTAGGGCTTATTTTAAGGGGATGTGTTATTTTTTTTTTAAGTACGGTACAACAATCTACATTTATTTAAATGTAGTTAAGTCGTCTTCTTCTGGAATATCATCATAACTCTCCAAACCCCGAATTCCATCCTGAATTTCTTGCGATTCTATTTCCTTTAGAGCTCTCATGGGGCAGATGAGAAGGGCTGCTCATCTTCTTTACCGCTCCGCGACGAAATGCGTGGGTTGTGCAGATCCGCTGCGTAGCCACGCCCATCACTAGGTCTTATTTTCAGGGTAGGGCTTATATTGCACAAATGCTTAGAAATCCTGCTAGGGCTTATTTTATGGGTAGATCTTATTTTCGGGGAAACACGGTAAGTAAGGAGGAATTAGACATTCTCTTCTTAATAATCTTAAGAATCTTAAAATCGAATCTTAAAATTTATTATTGTGGCCACGAAATGCAAATATGAATAGAAAACTAACCCAAATATGAGTGTTATCTAAAGCGACAATGAGAGTGTGGGGGTTTGGCGCAGGGAAATGGCGCTGGCTGTAGTGGCCCTGCGTGGAAGTTACTCTCCACTTCCTGCTTCTCTCCCCTTGAGGAGGCTGCCAGAAACCAGAACAAGCCAAACTCTTTTCCAGCTCTGTTCCTCTTCCATTCAAGGCATCCACTGCAGATGGGGAAAGAGAAAACCCTTTGAGGGAAAAGAGTAAAACAACGTGTTGTCATGACGTGTTTCCCAAACAATGCCTGGCCCCAACAACCACCTGGGAAGGTGATTACAACTGACTCAGGATCTCCGCAGAAGATCTGGGATTTGCATTTTTCACAAGGGCCCAGAGTAATTTGGATAATCAGGCAATTTTGGAAATCCCTAGTGTAGTAGATAGAGCACTGTGCTGGAAGGTAAGAGACCTGTATTTTGTTTCTGGCTTTGTCACTAAGTAGGTGTAGGATTTGGATACATTTCAATGTATCTGAGCCTCAATTTTCTTGTCTATAAAAGGAGGGCGCTCAGTTTGATGATGTCTACAATCACTTCCAACTTTAATAGTCCATGATTCTCTAAAATGTACAGTGTTTTTATAAAACTCTATAACTTCCTTATAAAAAGAAGAAGGAGAAAAAAATGAGGATTAGAGACAGAAGACTAAAGAAAGGGAACATGAGGGTGTTTCCCTTATAGACAAAAGGAATGGAAGGAGGCCCTTTCTTCTGCTACATCTGAAAAAATAACTTCTAGGAGTCAAGCTTAACAATGGACAAAAGTTCAGTAATATTTCAGTTTTAAGCCAAAGAATTGGATCTCTTTACTGGCCCAGAAGCAGAAGATGCATGTATGCTAGACATGACTTGTATCGGTTATTCTGCAATGAGCTATATGTTCAAAGAACACTGATTTTCTTGAAAAAAAAAATCATAAAGCACCAATAGAGTTCTTTCTCCTTGCATTTAGGATGAGCAAACATTGGTTTCTACTTAAATGAAAGCTCTCCCTGGATTGTTTCTTAGTAAGAATGACCATTTTCTTACTTCAGGAGTTTGACTGGCAGGTCAAACTAAGGAGGAAAAATGCATTTCAAAGACAGACCTAAGAAAAATTTTTTTTTCCCCTGCTCTCTCTGGACTTTTGTTGCTCCAGGTGTTACAGAAAAAAAACAAATTTCTCAACTGGTCTAGTCCTTAATAACAGTATTATTAAGATCCCCAAGCACATCTGATATTGCTCTTCCAGAGAGTCTGGGGAGAACCGCTCATTTATTGATGCAGCAGTCACAAAGGGACCTGAGTGCCCTTATTATTTCTGTTTGTGGAAACTCTGGGGTACACATGAAAGAGGGGGAGCACAGGGAGACACGAAGAAGAAAACAACCCTAGACTCTGACTGCCGATTGTCTTTTTAACTCACTTGAAAGCCTCTTGGTTGATTGATTTGCGATTTGGGTACCACTTCTCCACTCAGGACTCAGAAGCCTGCGCTTGTCATGCACTGCAGACGCTCGGCAGCACACTCGAAGGCAGGTGATTATGATGTGGATACTAATCGGTTTGTTCCACCACATTTCCCTTCCAAGTGTAGCAGCCTTGCAATTTTCAATGGCCGTAAGGGACAGGAACAGCAGATATAAGTGCAATCCACAGAGAAATAAAACTACTTTGTTGAATTGTCCCCAGTGTTGTCCTAGATCAAAAGTCGACTAATCCTAAAAGTGAGGACCAGCCAAAGCCGGGGTGAGATTTGCAATGGGCTGAGGTGAGGGATGTGAAGGCTGGTGTGGTGCCGATTTGTTGTTGCAGGAACTGAAGGTGGCAGGATGGGGGAGGTCGGATTGCTCGGCCTAAGCAGCATAACATAGATATTCAGGACAAACTGGAAAAGACCCTACTTGGAAGAAAATGATACATCTGGAAAACTCAACCTTCTGCAAAAGCTATGGGCCTTCCCTAAGTGAGCCCTGAGGAGCACAAATAGTCACTGTCACCAAATCAGTTGCGCTTCATCACAAAGGGAAAGTGTCATGCAACCTTGGATCATTTTTGTCGAAACAGTGGATAACCAACTATGAGGGCAAACTCCCAGCTGGGAGAAGGGTGGGTGGCATGAGACGCCATTCAGAGACTGGAGATGGCTGCAGAAGAAGTGGTCATGACCTATATACACAATGACCCCGAGAAAGACTGTTACAGCACGGAGAGATAACCGGGGGTGCCTAGCATAAAAGAAACTATTAACACATTATGTCAACTTCGTGATTGCTCTTCCAACCCACTGGTGAAAGTGAGGACCCATAAAAGAAGACCAGGTTCTGGGCCTCTTGATATTCTGCCTTTTTTCATCCCAGGACCTCTACGTTTGCTGGTTTCGCTCACCCCAGCTCCCCTTCCTCGGAGTTTCACTTTTCCTCCTATCCCTTCTGCGTTGATTCTTTGCGATTCTTTGTCTACACTGCTCCGGATTTCCTGACTCGCTCTCCAGACGCTTTCTTTGTTCTAAGTCCTGTCACCACGTGGCAGTCCTGACCGCAGCACCTCGGGCTTCTGCTCACCTCACCGCAAAGTCTGGACAAGCAGACTGGGGCATGCAGGCAGGAATGTGTGGAGGGACAGACGTAATGACACTGCTTTGCACAAACATTGCAAACTCAGAGCTTCAATTAATAGTATGAAACTAGGGCTGATTTCATCCTTCCTCTTCCCACCTCTGCTGTGTGTGGCCCTCACGGGACCTCCACTGGTTTGTCAGAAGAAGCCTGACAAACAGGAAAAGATTCAGGGTCAGACAGACCCGGATTTGCATCCCAGTCTGCTTTGTACCAGCTGCCCTTCTGGCAAACCCTCTAACATCCCTAGGCCCAGCTTTCCTATCGGTTAATGGCAAGGGCAGGGTTTACTGTGCGAATAATCACACCACTTGCCGGATGCGGCGGTGCGGCCTGTAGTCCCAGCTACTCGGGAGGCAGAGGCGGGAGGATGGCTCAAGTCCAGGAGCTCTGGGCTGTAGCGTGCTATGCCCATTGGGTGTCCGCACTAAGTTCGGCATGAGTATGGTGACTTCCTGGAGTAAGGAACCACCAGGTTGCCTAAGGAGGGGTGAACCCACCCAGGTCAGAAATGGAGCAGGTCAAAACCCCTGTGCTGATCAGTAGTGAGATGGCGCCTGTGAATAGCCACTGCACTCCAGCCTGGGCAACATACGAGACCCCATCTCAAAATAATTAATTAATTAATTAATTAAAAATAAATAAATAACACCACTTGATAGGTATGTTATGAGGGTTGCACTCACCTCTCAATTAATTGAGTCATCGAATATTCCTGAGCACCTACCACACCCCAGGAACTGTTCTAGTCACTGCGGATACAAGAATGAACACTACAGATTGCTTGTCAGACACCTTCCTGGTTTCTCAGGCATCTGCTCCTTTCTGCTTTGCTCACAAGAAAGTGGTCATTGCCCAACTCTTAAAAATCCCTGTTGCCCTTAAACATTGGCCAAATCAGCCGTGGAAAGCTTGTGCTGAAGGCAGATCTCCCTGCATATACTGCAACCGCTCCTCTTCGAGTCTTGCAGATCTCTGTTGGAGAATCTCTCTGTCTCTGTCTCTTTTTCTCCCTTACAAACTCACGCACATGCGTGCACACACACGCCTGCCACTTTGCTACTGGCAGAGTCCAATTATGCTCCCGGGAATCCGCTTAGGGCCTCAGTTGCCTCTGGTTAAGTTCCCACATGCGACCCCTGCTCCTCGGTTGCATGTTCTCCACAGCCTAGCCCCAGTCTCACCTTGGCTTCCTCATGCCCTGCGGACGACCCCACTCTTTTGAGTTTCTGATGAAATTTCTCACTAAATCCTCTGGGGTCTCAGTTTTCTCAGGATCATATTTGGACTCCCGTGTTTCTAAAATCTATTAGGTACATCCCCTTTGTTATAAAGTTTCAAAACCCTTTTCTGTTTCATCTCTACCTCAGTGTTTCTCTTTGTCTCCATGCATTTCCTCCTAGGTCTCCTGGAGAGGAAGAGGCTCCTTCTTCCTTGTTGGGTGGGTCTTTCACCAAGGCCTCCATTCCCAGGCTGCTCCTGACAGGGAAAAACCCCCACCCCGGGCCCCATGGCAGAACTCACTGTTGATTAGATACTTTTTGAATCCCACTGCTGATTGGATGTTAAAGCTTGTTGCTGATTGGATGCTTTCTGAATCCTACCAAGGGTATAAAAACTGGAGGAGACCAAGGAAGGGGGGCTCAGAATGCACCTCTGAGCCTGCCGGCGGAATAAAGGCTGCTTCTCCAACTCTCCGTGTGCTCCTCGGTTCTTTCCCCGGTCAATCGCTGCAACACTTGCTGTTAACACTTGTTGGAACACTCCTTCTCTTTGGGATGGTGTGTCACTCTCAGTCTCTCCTGTCCCCGCCTGTTCCTTCAGTCCTTCTCTCTCCACACTTTGTCCACAAACAGCTCAAGTCTTGCCTGATGGAATCAAACAACATCACAAGCCAACCTCTATTTTTACCTGCTATGCTAATATACCTCCATTCCAGTTTTTCCTTCAACCTTACAGGCAAACTTATTGAGAAATATTTTCAAGCATATATATTTTACCAAGCAATATGTAGTTAGGACATACATATTTGAATACATATAAATATATAATAAAACTAATAAATTTTATTGAGCAAATTGTCAAATATTTTACCAAGATCCATTTCCATAGGATTTTCTTCTTAATATCCATTTTCTACTTTCACCATTTTAATAAAATCTTTTTGCTCCAAACTACCTAAGTCTAACTATAAAAATATGAAATGGTATTTTGTAGGTTTTTCTCCTACTGAACTCTCATCCTTACATGACTGCTGGTCAACTGTAAATTAAAACCTTATAGGCCGGGTGCAGTGGCTCACGCCTGTAATCCTAGCACTCTGGGAGGCCGAGGCAGGAGGATCGCTCAAGGTCAGGAGTTCAAAACCAGCCTGAGCAAGAGCGAGACCCCGTCTCTACTGAAAATAGAAAGAAATTAATTGGCCAACTAAAAATATATAGAAAAAATTAGCCAGGCATGGTGGTACATGCCTGTAGTCCCAGCTACTTGGGAGGCTGAGGCAGTAGGATCGCTTGAGCACAGGAGTTTGAGGTTGCTGTGAGCTACGCTGACGCCACGGCACTCTAGTCTGGGCAACAGAGTGAGACTCTGTCTCAAAAAACAAAACAAAACAAAAAAAACCCCTTATAATCTCCCTAGTATAAGTTACCACATTCTTGGGCAAATTTGGGATTGGCAAACTTTTTCTGTAAAGGGCCAGATAGTAAACATTTTCAGCTTTGAGGACCATATGGTTACTGTTGCAACCACTCGACTCTACCCTGTAGCAGGAAAGCAGCCACAGACAGTATGTAAACAAATTGGCATGACTGCGCTCCAGTGAAACTATTTACAAAACAGGCACTGACCTGCAGGCTACAGCTTGCAGACCCGTGGTCTAAGTGAGTTTTAGCTCTTTCTTAGGACTCTTGCTGCCATACCTACCATTTCTGGCAGGCTGAAGAAATGACATCCTACAAGGTCTCCGTGTTCTAATCTCTGGAACCTGTGAGTGTTACCTAATGCGGTTACAAAGCCTTTGCAGGTGTGATTAAGTTAAAGATCTTGAGCTGGGGAGATTGTTCAGAATTATCCAGATTGGTCCTAAATGCAGTTGCACATAGCTTTCTTAGAGGGAGGCAGAAGGAGCTCTGATGACACGTGCACACAGAAGAGGAGAAGGCAACGTGACCAAGGAGGCAGAAGTCAGCATCAGGAGGCTACAAAACCAGCGATGCCAGCACCCCCAGAAACCAGGAGAGACAAGCAAAAGAATTTTCCCCAGAGCATCTGGACAATGCTTGGCTCTGCATGGGCTTGAGTTTAGCCCTGTAAGACTCATTTCAAATTTATGGCCTCCAGAACTATACGAGAATGAATTTCTACTGTTTTAAGCCACCAGACTTGTGGTGATTTGTTACGGCAGCTCTCAGAAGCTAACACTCTTGCTGCTCATGGACCACTCTAGAAACATCTCCCTCCTCTGGGGCTCCTGCTCTCCGGTTGTACCCTCAGACTCAATGCACATTTTTCCTTTTCATTTCATGGTCAATGACCAAACTCCTGGTGTCCTCAAATCACTGTGGACTTTGGCTTCTGACTCATATTTTTCCACCCTGAATCCAGTCATTGTTCTGTAACTTTAAGACCCAGGATGGCGTCCAGTTCAGCACTCAGCCTCCAAGTTCCTTGACTAACTCCATTCCAGCAAACCTTTCCTTCACTTGACTGGCTTTGGCAATCCACTTCCATGACCACACCCTTGACCTCAGTGTCACTCAGAATTGTTATGTGCTCAGAACCTTCAACTGGAATGTAAAAATCTCTGGCGTGCCCTGCCTCTTCCTCTACCTCCCACTCCCTTGCTCCTGTGCTCAGAACCTGCCCTCACTCAGCAGTGCCTCGCCCCATTTCTTCCTGGCCTCAGTTCCTTCACTGAGGAGGAGTACCCTGGCCATTCTTCTGTGAGTTCCTCAACTCTCTGTCCCCTTGTCCTTCTGTAGCACTGGGACTGAAGATTCCCAGCCTACAATGGTTGAGTCAGTTTCCTCCTTCAGATCACCCTGAACTCACAGTCTCCACGCAGTTGGCTCCTCAGCAGTTCTTGCGCTGTTCTCTCCCAGAACCTCCTGTCAGCCTTTGTGCCATCCTGGTTATTCTTCTCAGGTAAGTTCTACCTGAATTTTAGCTCTTTCTGAAGATCCTGCTGCCACATCCACTTTTTCTGGTCGGCTGAAAAGTAGGAGTTTGGGGCTTCTCCTGCCTTCTGCATCTAAATATTTTCTTCTTTCATGCGGGTCTTGCCTGCTGGTGTTTCTGTTTGCTTGGGATTTTTTGGGGAGGTGGTTGTTTTGTTTTTGAGTTTTTTTTTTTTTTTTTTTTTTTTTTTTTTTTTTTTAGAGATGGGGTCTCTTGCTCTTGGTCAGGCTGGTTTCGAACTCCTGACCTTGAGCTATCCACCCGCCTCGGCCTCCCAGAGTGCTAGGATTACAGGCGTGAGCCACCGCGCCCGGCCCTTTTGTATGTTTTTAACTGTAAAGCCACATTTCTTTCCTTTTCTTGTTTTTACATGCTTTAATTTCAGATCCTCACAGAGGGCTTCACATTGAACTCCCTTAAGAGTCTAGACAGGGAAGTGCGGTGAGGCACCTGTGGTTTCTAACCCACCTTTCCTTTGCATTCCTCCATTCCCTTGTCAACCACACCCTCCTTTCTTGTGCATGAGCACTGCACATGGTTTAGTGGGATCTGATGACCTCTTAACTCTCTTTGTCTTCCAGTGCAGGGGTTCTCCAGCTCTCAGGCTGGTGGATTGAAGTGTCCCATCACTCGGGCCTCTGTAATTGGATAGGTCGTGGTCCAAATCAGGTCAATCAACAGCCTCCACAGGATTTTTACTGGAACCCTCAAGAAAAACACTGTTTCTTCTCTTGTACTATGGACAGTAAAGGCAATGCTAGATTAAGGCAGCTAGTGGTGGTTATTCTAAGACTGCCCAAGGAAAAGCAAAGACAGAAGATGGAGAGAAACATGGAATCCCAGTAATAGAGTTCAAACCCCAGAAGCCAGCTTTCTACCCCTGGAACTTCCAATTTACATAAGTCAATAAGTTCTCTTTCTTATTTAAGTTCTTTTAGATTGAGTTCCGAAAATTTACAATAGGAAGACACTTAACTAAAGGCTTTTTAAAAATTCTATTATTAAATATATTTGTCAAAAGAGTCTAACTTCTTTTCACTAAAAAAATAATGATCAGTGAGACACAAATATGCTCATCAGATAGGAATAAGAAAATGGCTCTTCAGCTTTTCACTACAGACACCTCTTTAGGTTGAGAGCCATCAACTATTCCACATATTTTAAGAACTGTCATTCCATTGGCTGAGAATTTACTCCTCTTTGTTGTTCATGATGATACCATAATAGACCTTGGCAGAATTTTTGCTAAAAAATACTTACATAATATTTATCACATGCTGTTGATAGACTTTTCTAGAAAGAACATAAAGAAAATGAGCTAACCAATGAACAAATTTCCTTTCTAAAAGCTTATGTACAATTATTTTAATAATCTATTTTGACATTCGATAGTTCACTTGTCTACAGTTGATGGTGTTCATCTTCTCTCCCTCTTCCTCCAGTATCCATAATTACTCAAAGATCACAAAAATAATTCAAAGATTTAATTTTTAACTAATTCAATCAGAAATATATATGTATATATATTTTTTCATCTGAAATATCTGAATACTATCTTATAATGCTCTCATCTACTTGATGTTTCCTTTCATGAATATTCTACCTTTTACATTGTGAAATTAGTCTCATCAAGAGGCTCTAGACAGGATTTGAGATACTAATTTTCCTCAGTTTGTATTACTGATACATGTGCCAACTCTTGAATCTAAGCATCTCTTACTTCTAGTTTTTTCTAAATACAATCAATGAAGTTTTACCATACAGTCTCCAATTTGCTTTCTACAACATTCTTTCATTCATTTATATTTTAGTTGGTTAATATTTTTGTTTCCCAAAGTATAAGACTCTAGTTCTGCAAGCAATTACTAAGGTACCGTGGGACAAGATGTTTCCTCCATTAGATATGTTTTTTCTTTTTTTTTTTTTTGGCAACCATACTATTACACTTTTAACTTGAGTTAAAATTAAATGTTTTCAAAAACCTAGTTCACTATGTGGATTTAATTCGTGTTTCACTTGTCATTTTTCTTTACATTATATTAGTTATTTCCAAATTTTATAAACTACATAAATTATAATAGCTCTCCTTTATGACATTAAAAGTACCTTTTTATATGCTTAAAACACATATTTAACCTGTTCATGTGTCAATTTTTTTACACTGTTATACAATTTTCTAGCAAGTGCAATAATTTGAAATGAGGCAGTAAACTATAAGCATTAGTTACAGGATTAAAATAATGTTATCTTTATTGCAATTGCACATTTTTAATACCGTATGTGAGTTCAAAGACATTTAGTGATAAATCCCAAATGAAATTGCTGGGCAACTCTGCAGGCTCGGGTGGAGAATGCATTTGGCAAATGTTAAAAGTCAGAAACCATCAGGAATTGAAATTTACCTTTGATGCTGCTCCCAGGGAGCTGAGAATAAGGTGAAAGGCATAGCAAAGTGTGTGGTCGTCCAGTCAGGAGGCCTGTCCATCTGTCTCGGAGCCATTATTGGACACTGATGCTGGTTTCCCCCCCCCCCCCAATTGGGTTTGCTTCAATAAAAACAAGAAATGTCTCCCAAGTAAATTAAATGCTTTTATAAATTAAAAATCCCATGAACAAATAGTTCAAGAACTTTAATTTTATTTCTTTAATTGAACGTTTAGAGGGGGGCAATTTTAACTCTCATCAAATTGAGCTGTGCCCCCCCCAACACACACACACACATAATCTCACCTATAGCTTGTTATTTATCTATTTCTGGTCCAGACTTCCTTGTGGCTCCCTTTTGGATGGTGAAGGGAAAGTATCTTAAATCACCAATTAAACTTAACAGTGTCTTTATTTTAAGTTAACTTCTTTCTGGTTAACTCAGTCTCTTTTGTCTAAATACTCTAGTTTGTCTTTTTAGTTAAAATTTATTATTATTATTTTATGGTATCTACATAACGCTTCTTCCTAAGATGGCATTTGGGTTAAAACTGCTATCTGTCCTCTGATAATGCTGTGAGCCTCAAGTCTAGGCTTGAGTTTTAAATCGTTCCTGCACCCTTGCATCATCCATGCTGTGCCTGCGCTACCTCTGCCTGCCGACGTCTGCTGACGGAGTCCACTCCTAGTACACCGTTTCTCTTGGCATTGGCCGTAACCAATATTTCCAGTCTCCCTACAAATGAATCTCATCATGCTCTTGCTGGCGTATGACATCTGTGAGTCTCAGCAGAGTCCCCCAGCTGGCCTCAAGCTTGGGTATTCCTCCCTCTGGCTTCCCGCTTATGGAGGAATCTCCTTACAGCCCGTCTGGTTTTCACTTGTTCACTTGTTACTTTCCACCTCACCCATCGGTAACGCTCAGTGACTTCTAGATCCCAGGAGGTGCCCTCAGCTTTCCCCCTATGCTGGTGCACAATATTGTGTCGGACACTCTCCTCCCAGAGGCCAAAATTGGAAGCAGGGCAAAGACCTCTGTGTTCAGCATCACTCTCAACACACCTGGGGTGTCCCTACCGTGCTCCCTCAAGCTTTGACTCCATGTGAGGTCTCTACATTGCACTTCTTGCTTTCTTTCTTTATTTCTCCCCTTGCTTCATACGAGCCTCTCTTTCCCCTTTGTGTCTGGTAGGAGCTTCCACCCTCATTGTGTTCCCCTTCTCCCTAGCCTGGGTACTTTCTTGGTTTTAGATAGTACCTTCTCTTTTCTTTTCTGGAGCTCTAAGCTTCAGAGTGTCATCTTAATGGTGAATAAGGTCCAAGGAATTTAATTTATAAGGATAAATAAAATACATTGTCCCCATATTCTCAAAATATAATCCAAGTTACACTATGAAGCGGTGGTTTCATTGGCCTCTGTCTTGTGATCATCACGAGAGGGTGTGAGCAAGTGTCTTCAGCCGTTCTTTAAATTCATTGTTCACTAATGACCATGCCAGTCGGTTCATATGATGACATTTTCTTAGCACACCCTTCCTGAGGTCATCCCACTTGTTTTGTCTTATTTTCTAGGCAAGCCTTTCCCATTTTGGACTTAGATCTGTCACATGATTATGAAAGGCAAAATAAAAGACCTGGTTCTGGAAAAGGTTTCCTGGTATCAAATTCTTACTAATTGTGGGAACTAAGGCAAATTATCTATTATTCATGTGTGTAATAATAGTTCTTGTGACAATAAAATGAAGTAAGACATATAAAATGCTTAGAACAGGACCTGACATGTGCTTAATGCTCAGTGCATTTTAGCTGTTATTATAATAGAATCAAAGAATCTCAGTTGTGAGAAGATGCTAGGTCCAGCCTGACAGTGTTTGGAATCTCCTATAACATTCCTGTTAAATATTTATATAACTTCTCCTTGAATGCCTCAAGTAAAAGGAGACTCAATACCTTCAAAGGTAATTCATTCTAACACTGCAGAACTCTGGATATTGTAATGTCCTTCTTTAGCTCAAGTAAATATCCATCTCCCTGAAATGTCTATTCATTATTCCTAGAAAGACTTCTTGGGGCCACTTGGAATAAATCTAATTCCTCTTTTACTGGAGCTCCCTTTTAATATTTGAAGATGGTCAGGATGCCTGTTTCTTTTCTGTATTATATTCTCTTATGAGCTAAACAGCTGTCTATCTCTAAACTGGTCCTTGTACAATATGGTTTAAGTCCTTTGACTCTGACAATGGAAGGTCATATAAGCTGTCATTATTCCAGTAAGGTGCCATTATCCTGACAACAAATAGGTTAGGAACAATGATTTATGTTGCTTAAAATCAAAGATTAAGAAAATCCTTTAGCTCTTTGGAAATCATGATCCACATGCAAGAATGGTAATTCTCTTTTTATCCAATGTCACATAGAAATAAAGCATCCTATATTTGAGGGTTTTCCAAATTATATTAACTCTTTAAGCACCAAACATTTTTTGGGTAACCATTCATCTTGCAAGTGTGATTGTAATACTTTCCCAATTCTAAAGTCTTGTGGCAGGGTCTATCAGGACATGCAAAGCTATAGAATATGCAATCCTTACCAAACCTGGCAGTTTGAAAATCTGAAAGTCAGAGGTAACACATATAAATCTCTATAGAGCTTGGCAGTAGTGATCCACGTCAATTAGAATAACTCTGAGAATGCACCACAGTTTAGAGGAGAGGAGATTTTCTTAGGCAGGAGTGAGTGGCCAGGACTTCATGGTGGAGGGCAAAGAAGCTACAGTTTTAATTGGTGGAAATGTCAATTCTTACATTGTAGAAGAATCTGCATTGAAGTGCTAGAAGGGGAGATGTGTGCAAGACTTGAGGAAGCACAAGGTGAAGTCAGGCAACAGTGGAACAGCGCCTCTGTTCTGTAACAAAAATTAAACTGCACTTGCGGTGAGCCTGGTCTTGTAGTGCTGAACTGCAAAGTGTAGTAAGGAAAAAGTAACACAAATTAATTAATTAATTATAATTTTGATAGTTCAGTGAAGGAAAGATATAAAATGTGGTGAGAACATGTAACAGTAAGTTCTGCAGGATCAGGGAAGGCTTCCTGGGGTTGACAGTTTAGCTGGGTGATATGGAAATTAAGAACCTGTGTACACTGGGAATTCCATGGATAAAGGCCTCAAGGCAAGATGAGCATTTTATGGGAGGAACTTGGAGTGGTTTGAGCTCAGAGAGTGAAGAGAAAAGCAAGAGAAAAGGGGGGATCTAATTTTGGATGTGAATCTCAACGGCAATAGAGTTGACGGGCCTTGAGCAGACACTGACAAGGTCAGATTTGCACTTTTAAAAATATTGCCTTGGGAATGAACTGGAGGGATGCAATGGATTTGCCATCAGAGTAGATGAGCTTGCCTGAAGAACGAGTGTTGCACCAAAAAAGATCGCCTAACACTTAGCCCTTAAAAACTCCTACATTAGAATGTCAGAGAATGGAAGAAGAGCCAATGAAGGAGATTCCGAGAGACTGGGGACCACTAGGACCATACACTCTTATCAGCAAGGTCAAGATTTAATTTTGGCCTCTTGTTCCAACTCAGACACAATCTTCCTAACAAAAACTTTCCAGATCTATGAAGCTAAATTTCACCTCCTTGTTTCCTAAAATGTCCATAATGTTTATGGCCCTTATCACTTTCTATCTTGAAATAGAACTTTTCACAAACATGTCGTTTCTACAGACTATAAGCTTCCAATGCCAGAATCTATTTTCTATTCATCTTTGAATCACACAAAGCACTGAACAGGGAGATTTGAACATGATGAGTGCTCGGTTTTTATTAGATAAAAGAATGGTTCATGTTGTGTAACAGGAAGATGAGTGGTAGAATTATGTAATAAAAGCATTGCTGAGGAGAGAGACCATGTACCAAGAACAGAAGTACTGCAGTACTACATCTTTCAGGAAACAAAGATTAATGGCAGTGGCAGTAAGAGGAAGGGATAGATTTGGGGGACATTCAAAGAGAAATTGACAAGAGTGAGATGATCTCATCCAATTTTATGGTTGAATGCTTTTATATACTGATGACTCCCTTGTTAATGTATCAAGCCTTTGCCTCTCCTTTGAGCTCCAAACTCATATATTCCACTGTTGACTTGGCCTCTCCTTTTGATTCTCCCATCCTCAATTCCACTCTCCCCCTAGTCTTCCCCACATCCTTCAGAGGCATTGCCAATCATGCATTGCTCGTTGCCTTAACCTTGCCATGTGTCATCTGCAGGGACACAGACGCTTCCTGACCGGCTGCTTTCTCTTTGTGTTTCTACAGCACATTCTCCAAACAGCAGCCAGTGATCTGCTGTAAAAGTAAGTAAGAATGTATCACCCCGCTGTTTGACACCTCCCAGTGTTTGCCACTGTGCCTAGAATAAAACCCCAAATCCTTACTTGGCCCCTGCCTACCTCTGACTTCATGGGACTCTCTCTCCTACATCCCACCCTCTAGCCAGCCCCTCTCAGCTGGAGTTCTTTGAGAAAATGAAGCCCTAGTGCCATAAGGCATGCATTTTACATAAAGACTCCTCTCCTTTGCCTCTAGAATGGCACCAAACTTGAGAGAACGGAGAAAATGGTCACTCAGACCATTTCCCATAGGGCTTCATTCTCTTGGGGATCTTGGTGCAGCAACACTGCCAGACACAGGGACATAGATGTTCTTTTTGTCACTTGAACATGACTCCCTGCCCATAGGCATTTGCACTTGTTCTTTAATTTGCCGGGACTGCACTTTCCCCAGAACCTTAAAGAACTGGCTTTTCCCATCACTCAGGAATTAGCTAAAAAGTTTAATGAAAGTGTCAATTCCCAAAGAGGCATTCCAGAACCTCCTTTTCTAAGGTAGCTCCACCTCCCAAGACATTTTGGTCCCAGGACACTGTTACTGTCTCCTGCCCCTATCCCGTGTTCCTCATTACTTGTTCCAAGATGGAATCTGGGCCTTGCACCTTTATGCCACCAAGAGAAAGTTCTCTCCTTGTGTCTTTTGCCAAGGGGTTCTGCACTGCCCGGACTTTGAGCTCCACCTGTGAACACTGGCTGCTGTGCCTGCTGCAACCTATGGTCATGAGAACTACAATTTTCTTTTAATCTTCTTCGCATGTACAGTTTGCTTCTTCCAGTTTCCCCGTCTTCTCTGTTCTGCCTCTGCCCCTTCTTTTTTGGGAAACCCAGTGTCCTTTGTGCTGCTATAACAGAACACCTGAGACGGAGTAATTTATAATGAAAAGAGGCTTATTTGGCTTACGGTTCTGGTGGCTGGAAGGTTCAAGATTGGGCAGCTGCATCTGGTGAGGGCCTCATCGGGGAGAGTGTGTGCACAGAGATCCCATGGCTCACCAGGAAGCAAGGGAGAGAAACCGAAGACGCCAGGCTCTTTTTTAACAGCCCACTCCCACAGGAACTAATCCATTCCTGAAAGAAAGAGAACTCATTCACCCCCTTGGGAGTGCATTAATCTATTCGTGAGGGATCCACCCCATGCCCCAGACACCTCCCAATGCGACCACACTGGGGATCAAATTTCAACAAGGGTTTTGGTGAGGACAAACCACATCCAAACCATAGCACCCAGGAGTGTTCTAATGCTACATTGGTGATGAAAATTGTGCCTGAGATGTACGTGGCATCATCGACTCCATTGGTGGTTATGGTGTGGGGCGTAGTATGCAGTCCTCAGTTGCATCGGTCAGGAAGCTAGGTTATGTTGTGGTAACAAAGACTAGCGTCTTAAAAGAGCAATAGTTTATTTCATGCTCATGTAACACGTCCTTCCATGGGCGTCTGGAGCTTTGTTCTGCATCACTCCAGGGCCCAGTGGATATAGCAGTTGCCATCTTGCACATGAAACATATCATTTTTCACTCACATTTTCCTGGCCAAAGAAGATCACATGGCCATGCCTAACTTTTAGGATAAGACAAATACAATTCCACTGCAGGCCCAGAAAGAGAACAGGGACTATGTGATAAAGAGTACTAATTCCTCTGACCCTGCAGCCATCCTGCTAGACACCTCCTTTGTCTTAAGCTTGAGTGTGCATCAGAATCACCAGGAGGGCTTGTTAAAACAGATTGCTGCGCCTCGCCCAGCATCGGTTTGAGGTGGGGTCCAGGAACCTGCATCTCACAGGGGAAGGTGACACTGTTGGTTGGGAGATCACTTTTGGAGAGAGCTGCTACCCTCGAGCTCAGAAGCTGTTGATTTGTGAAGCTTCTCTAAGAAGCGTGCAGCCTCCTGAGACTAACTCTGGGAAACAGAATATACATCCCTGCATTCCCTTAAATACATTTGGCATTTCTCATGGAGCTTATATTATACTATTTTGGTGTTGTCCCACCACAAGCAGGTGCTTAGGGGGTAAAGTGCTGGTCCCTTTTCTGAGTCCAGGCAATAGACCTTTGTTATGTCCAATCTTCTTTTTCAATAAGTTTCCATTGAATAAACATTGACAATTAGTTTCTATCATACAAAGTACACATGCAGAGGTTCCATCCTCCCTGCTGGTGATCTTTGAAGAGGTTTAACTAGATAGCAACTAACATGTCTTTCAAATCTTTGTATGATCATTCTATGATTCTAATATGAAGGTTGTATGGAAATTAATGACTATAAAAAACTATGCTATCTTTGAATAGAAAAACCACATTATTGGCCGGGCACGGTGGCTCATGCCTGTAATCCTAGCACTCTGGGAGGCCAAG
>VBSM01000605.1:7347379-7395971 GCA_008086735.1 Cheirogaleus medius | reverse complement strand
AAAAAAAAAAAAAAAAACCACATTATTGCTAAGAACATATAATTTAAGTTAGGTCAATAAAGTATTACATAAAGAATTGACTTTAATACATATATAAAATGATGCTGTTTGAAAAGATTTTCATGAATTTTAAACATTAGCCATGTCATTCATTTGTAATATAAAGAAATATTATGCTAAAGTCAAAATTTGGCTCATTTCTGATCCAAACTTTTACAAATGCTGTATTATGGGTGTCAACATTTACAAGTCGAATCAGATACATTTGAGTTTGGGTGTACAGGAATAATTTTCATGAGGGTAGAGCTGTTTCGTCAGAATAAGTTCCCACCCTCGTGACACATCATACTCTGAAATGCCAGGCTATTTCTGAAACACTCGGTTAAGCCAGCTGATATTTTAAAACAGATGTTATCACCTCTCCTCTAAGTCTAAACAAACATATTTGCCTCCACCTAGGCTAGAAAAGAGGTTTAGGCGATGTTGAATGTGCCAACTAGACTTGGAGATTTTACCAAATGGAATATTCTACTCCATAATAGCATTTCCTTTTGAGAATCTATCTATTCTTCACCATTAAGACACAGTGTTCTTTATTTTTATAATAGCTTTTGTTTCTTATTATAAAAATAATATGTATTCATCATAGAAAGTTTAGAAAAACACAAGAAAGGGATAGAAAGAAAATCACCTCTAATCCTGTGGTTGAGAGATATTGCTAATATATTTGTTTGTAATCTTCTATTCTTTTCTTTTTCTTGTGCTTATAAAAATGTCTTTCCAGAGATGAAAATGCACTTACTGTTAGGTAAGCTGCTTTTGATGAAATTGTCTCCAACCCACTAAATATTATTCTACACAATGTTAGTGACTACACTGAATTATATTTTAATAAACATTTTACCTTAACAAAAGAAAACCAAGTACACTAGAACTTTCTTATTTAAGTCATTGATTGGGAAAGCACCTTCTAGGAAATTTATGATTCATAACACAAGACATGATCAATGTAGTGGTCATAATAGAATTTTTAAATATTTTCACTAATCTTAGTTTCTGCAATATCCACCAAATTATTTTATAGTTGTGACTTCCTATGCAGAAAGTAGATACAATAATTGAACTTGGAATCAAGTTCCTAAGATTTATAGAAATTTTAAAACAAGTCTATGTGCCATACGACTTTCTCAATATTCACATCTTTAGAATCATTACAGTACTGCGAAGAGATCTCTGCAGAGTACCTAGTTCACCCAGTTCACGCTAATCCGTTCACTTTAATTCATGTATCTTAATTTGAAACACCGGTGTACATAAATCTTCATAGATTTTACCTCTGATTTTTTAAATATTTATGAAGAAGATCCTAAAATTCCCTTTGCTGGCACTTTCCTGTGTTTAATAACTTCTACTGCCCATGGGTTCATTTAATCTTCCATATAACTTAAATCCCTCCTGCTGCATTTTAGCCACATTCTCCTGGCCCACCCCACTCACGGCTCATTTTAATGCAGAGGAAGAACAGCTGGTCACTAATTCTTTCTTTCAAAGATGCTTTGCAATGCGTTGATGAGTGGAGCTAGCAGAGTAGAATAGACATCCAGTTGGGCTTCCGGGCATTCCCGCTGGGATGACTGTCAACATGTCTGATATGTGATACCTTAGGTATTGGTGTCATTTCCATTTAATATTTATTTTTACCCACTGGGTGTATGGCACTCTAAACAAAGTGTTTACTGTGAAAGCGATCTTGAGATTCAGTGAAACCAGTGTCACTTAACGTGCTACTTAAGTCTTCATTGTAGCATATTTGACACCGCTGAAAGTGATAAAATGAAAAAAAAAAAAGAAAGCATTTAGAAGTAACTACTTTCCCACCTGTGTTTACTCAGCCAGTGAAGACTAATTGTTGTGTTGACAACCCACAGCTTCTACTTCATTGGCTAATTCTGTGATCACTTGAAAAGTTAATTATAGTTTCCATGGTGCCATTATTTCTCCTTTCCATGTTTTTAGATGAAATGAGCACTTTAATTTGATCTTTTTTGAATGACTTAGCCTTACTGAAATTAATTGTATTTTTTCTTTTTCTCTCTCTTTTTTTTTTTTTCAGCTTACTTTCCTGTCAGGTCTATTACCTGCTAGCGATAAAAGATACATGTATGTGTTTCCCCCAAACTCTCAACAGTACCATGAGCTGCCTTAACAAAACACACAGGGCATAATTAACATGTCCACACTTGGCATTTCACTACAGTTCCCCATTTCTATCATTCTGTTATTGGATTTAGAATAACTTTATAAGTTTAACAGTTATGCTGTTAATAAATTAATTAATTAATAATAACTTACATTATAGAGCCGATGTGTCAGGCACAGTTCTAAGTGTTTAGATTGATAAATTCAGTTAATTTTTAATTTATGCTCTTCCTCCCAAAAAACTGTGAGGTGGATACTGTTCTTAACCCCTCTTTACTGATAAGGAAAGTCTTTAATTAGAAATAAGGAACTTGTCAAAGTTACACAACTGGGTTGTCTATGTGTGTTCTTTGACTTAAAATAGAGAAATGTATGAAAAAAAATCTTCAGGGAAAATTAGAAGATTTGAGTCTAATATATATATTATTTCAGAATATTACAAGGGTACAAATGTCTAGGTTACATATATTGCCTTTGCCCCGCCGGAGTCAGAGCTTCAAGCATGTCCATCCCCCAGATGGTATGCACCGCACCCATTAGGTGTGAATATACCCATCCGCTCCTCCACCCGACCTCACCTACCGGACACCCTATGAATGTTATTACTATATGTGCACATAAGTGTTGATCTATCATTAATTTTGAACTGTTTGGCTTTGAGTCACAAATATATGTTAAAATTTAGTACAGATTTTCCTTGTTATTCAAGCCTTTGCAGTGTTTCTGTGAGATAATATACATTTGGATATCAAAAGACAAAAAAAGATTTGTGACTTAGACAAAATGATGGGGAGAGTTCTTAAGATAGAGAATAAGGCAGAGCTGTCCTCTCTCCCTGCTGGGCTGAGTGGCCGACCGAGGAGAGCAGATGTGGATGGATGCCCCGGCAGGGTGACTGCAACCTGCTTCCCAGGGAGCTCTTGGGAGGAGGCAAAGCCCAAGAAAGGCTCTTTTGGCTAAAAGCCCAAGCAGAGGGAAACAGGAAATGGCTTCAGTGATTCCAGGGCCCTTGCACAGCCTAAAAGTAGCAGGAAGGTGCTCTGGGCACTCAGGATGCAGGAGAGAGCTAGGAGACCTTAGAGGCTGAGGGACAGAAGCCAGGGCCCTCTCATGGCCACAGGGAGTCACCAGCCCACAGTCAGAGAGGCTGTAGGCATCTCTGTGGATACCTGCAGAGCCAGGCGACCTGAGAAATCCAGAAACTCTTCCCCAGCTTTCCCTTCTCTTGCTTAGACACAATCCCCAGGAAAAGGTTGACGAAACATAAAATTGACTGAGATTAAGGTTCTGCTGTCCTCATGGAGTACTGATTTAAAATAAGAAAGTAGGTGAGTTGTTGGGAAACAGACACAGTTGCATTTCCTGCACACCTGATACTATAGATAACCAGGAAGCCGACATGAATACATCAGATGCACTGATTTAAAGTTTTAATACTGCAATAGTTATTGGTATTTAGAAACCTCGTTTTCTTCTCTTCCATGGTAATTGCTTTTATGATAGGTTAACTAATTTTCTAAACTACATACTGTTTTTTGTAGTAGATTGCTGGTGGAGAATATCAAGGCTGGGAACTGTTCAGGGAATCTGAGTGACTACTAAAGTTTGGAAGGTCACCCTGAAAATCCTATTATAGCACAAAGATGTGACAGGTATGATTTAAAGCTGAAAAGAAAACAAATTTATGGAGGTAGGTACTGGCAGGGAGGATGAGGTATGTCAGGAACACTCATTGTTAGGGGCTAAATTTTGCCTCTTTAAAAAAGATTATGTTGCAGTTAGTTCCATCTCCACCACCTGTGAATGTGATCTTACTCGGAGATAGGATCTCTGCAGATTTAATCAAGTTTGATTCAATATGACCAGTGTCCTTAGAAAAAGAGGAAGGGGCACACAGAGAGATGGACACACAGGGGGGAAGGCTGGGTGACGGTGGAGGCAGAGATTGGGGCGAAGTGTCCATAAGCCCAGGAATGCCGAGGACTGCCAGCCCTCAGCAGGGCCAGAAGACAGGCACAGGACGGATTGTCCCTCAGGGGCCCAGAAGGAACCGACCCTATAACACCTTGATTTCCGGTTTCCAGAAAGGTGAGAGAATACCTTTCTGTTTTTAGCCACCCAGTTGGTGGCCTTTGTTTTGGCAGCCCTAGGAAACTAATATTCTGGTCACAGTTCTGTCTCTAAGCCTGAGTGCTGGTTCTATGAGAGTTTGGGAAAATCCAACAAGCTGGGTACTTACAAATTGTGCACTTTTCTCTTGTATACAATCCTTCGGCAAAGGTCACAATATGTATCACAAAACGCATGATCGGAGGAAGTCACGGGAAAAGCTCTTTCTTATGCTTATTTGACAGAATGAATTTCACTCATCTGTGGCCTCTTTCTTTACGCACTTTGGAAGGTACTTTGGAAGAAACCACGCGAAAGCATGGTATGAGAAAAAGGTCAAAATAGAAGGCATGCAGAGAGAGCGCGTGTAACTGAGAGGGCTCCCGCCGCACAGAGAAAAGCGACCTCCTTTTAGGGGGCAAATAAAGGGAAATGATAGTTTGAAATGTAAGGAAATTTGATTTCTCTCTTCAAGTGCTTATCTGTTCACATGATCATCACTTTTAAGTCGGTTGTAATTAGAGCTGGTTCCTTGCCAGCCCTGTGTTAATGGGGTTTTGTTTGCTAATAGGCGCCCCCTCTGCTCCTCGTGGACGCTTCCACAGATAAGAGAAAAGGGCAGTGGAAGGAAACCCAAAGAAGTCAGAGCTGCAGGGAGTCTCCTCTGGCCCTGGAAACACTTGGTAACTTTTCTTACAACTGTCACTGGTATTAACTTCTAACCCATTAAACTCGCTTACAGGCTGGCTATAGTCAATGAAGCAGGATATGGCCTTTCCTTGGCCTCTCCATTTCCAATTCCAGCAAAATGAATGAAACACAAAAAGTTCACAGGGGGATCAGCTGGGGAGGCAGTGCTGAGAACTGGTGTCGGAAAGAGCTTTTAACTTGTCTTAACGTTACTGTCCTTTCCCATTGCAACTTTTATCTGCCTGTTAATTCCTTCAGTTTGCTCATCCATCCATCAAAAAGGGGGGGAAAAACCAACAGAAAAACCCAAATGATGTGTGAACAGATCTTCTAGGTGTTGCTAGGTCTAAGCATGTCACCTCCTAAATTTGCCTAAATGTGATTGGTTTTTCATCAGAACAGGTTGGCTTCATTTTATGAATGGTCATTTGTGATTTTTTAGAAACACTTACCTTTGAAATTCCTTTAGAAGTATTTTAAATCGTTTCTGTTTCTGACAAAATGAAGAGGTAACAATGCCAAGATGTTGCAGGGTCAACTTGTATAAATGATGAAGAGTGATTAAGATTAGTGATTAGTTTTCAGTGATTATATAAACAGTACTCACAATCTCACATGCCTTTTTGGGATTGGGGGTAATAATTCATGTTCATTATTTTGTTTATGGCCTAAGAATAAAATATTTAATAAAGTACTCAGATTATAAAATAAAAACAAGCTTATGGTTCATAGGCATATGAATCTATTTACTAATTTTATATGTGATAGGACCTTACTCAGATCTTCGCTAACAAAATTCTGTAAGGGTTCAGAACAAAAGCTAATTTTTGAGCTGAAGCTGATTAGATAGGTTTTCTTAGATTTGACTAATAGGATCCAAGTGAAGAAAAGTGTTAGGAATTCAAATAGAATTAGCACTCAATCTGGATCAAAGATACTCATTCATCCATTCGTTCATTCATATAACATTCAATGAAGATATCAATATAACAGATGCAAAAGATTAAGTCCCTGCATTAATCCCCAACATCTTAGGAGAGATATAAACATAAGTTTAAAGCAACTTAAATACACTTACAAGACAGCACATGAAAATGTTGTAATCTGTACATTCTAATTGCTGAGATGATGAAGGTATAAATAAAATCTCCAAAAACCCGAGACAGATGTACTTACTCAACGATCATTACATAGAGACATTCTCCATGTTTTACCTCCTTAGCCCTTCTCATGTGGGCAAAGTGTCATTCATAAAATAATAAGACTGACCTTCTGGATAATGTCTTTACAGTTATTATCTGCTGGTATGGCTACCATGTCATGATCATTGTTTGGAGAATGAAAACTGTTTCTAGTATGGAAATTAAAGGAAGCACTGATTGGTCACACACCTTTAATGCAGTGTCATTTTTTAGGACAAAGCAAATTTTTTACACAGAATCATTTATTGACAACATTAGTAAACTGACAGGTCAGGGCGAGGGCCACATATAACATGACTTGCAGGATGTAGACAAGAGTCAGAATCTAAATTCAACTTTAGACACAACCACTGTTTAATTCAACTCTGTTAATATCATTTTGAATATGTGCCAAGCACTGTGCTAAATTTTGGGATTATAAGGATGAGTATCCTCTGCATCTATTCACATTCCCACAGTGACTTATAATTGCTGCATATATATAGTTCAGTTACTTAACTGTGATCTTCCTTAGAGCAAGAAAAGTGACACTGTTTGAAAGAAATCATGACTATCAGAATGAGGCCTGATTGGAGTACTGTCAGAGAGTGTGACAAAAGCAAACAAAAAACTCACCAAGAAAAGGAAAGAATGAGGCCTGGCTTTGGAACAGTTCAGTCTAGTAAGGGAGTCAAGTGTGCACACATCTATAACAGAAGCCAAACTAAGTGCATGAATACACACAGATATCATGTGCCACATGCGGCCAGAGATGGAGTGACTGATTCTGACCCCAGGAGTGGGCTGGAAGTGGGACAGGATGGGGATTCAGTGTAAGTGGGGCAGAGGGGACCTTTTATGTAGAAAATTATGGTAAACGGATGCCTCCTCCTTAAGTAATTACTTCAGAAACCCTTGAAACTGTGTATTTTCTTCCCCCTCGGTGCAGCCCCCCATGTGTTCAAAGCCACCCTTTCAAGTAAGCAAAGTGACTTTGCATTCATGATGGGACAATATACAGGAAACTCTTTGAACACTGTATTCCTGAGTTCACAGAAGGCGTAATTCCTCTGCTTGCTGCAAGCCATCTCTCCTGTTGGTTTATCCTAGTGGGGCCCTTTCTTAGGAACGGGGCCTCCCATCCCCTCTGTGAAAGTCACAAAGTCACGCTGCTGGGTTAGAAACTTAGAGCTTGGGCTGCAAGGAGCTCCAGGCGGAGCCGTCGCCCCAGGGAGGGCCTGTGGGTTTTCCTTTCACTCCCGACAACCTGCTCTTGTTTGTCTGCTGAGCTCAGCTTGAGAGTGTGTGAGCAGGGGGTTGAGAGGGAAACTTGCGGAAACGCCTGTGTGGAAGGGGAGCCCAAGGGAGGGAGGCAAGGCCAGGAGGTAGGGCTGGGTGGGTGCCCACGGCGACCGCTGGAAGGTGAGAGAAAGCAACCCTCCCTGCTTTAACATTTCACCTGCAGCAACTGTATTGAAATATGAAGATTCTGATAGAAAACTTCGTGAACTCAGATGACTTCAAGTTCAGCACGCTATCCACACTATTTTTTTTGTATTTAAATTGTTCAAAAACTCCTTCCCCACTACTCTGTTAATTCCTGGGAAGTTGACATTACCAAAGAAGTCATCTTAGGATAGCTGATAACACTATGTACACTAACAACAGGCAAGATCCTTTTCTGAAAGCCTATTTTTCCTCCGTGTTTTTCCCTCCCTGGGATTGCAGATCTGGGAGCCTTTGCCTGAGGAAGATGTGCAGGGCTGGAAGACAGAAGCTGCTTCTCCTAGAAGCTCTGATATTCATTTGCAGAGGAGCAATTGTGTGTAGCAGGAGACTGACAGTGATCATACCATCTGGAGAAAAGAACTTGTTTCCAGATGTGGAAAGGGACAAAGGTCTTCAGTCCCTCAACCAGTAGGAACTTCAGAAGCTGAGCCCTGATCAAGCCTGGTTGTGTTGCTCTGAGCCGCTGGACCTGCAAGGACCTTGTGGGGACCAAGGTGGTTGCTCCTGGGAGGAGCCACAGGTCCTGGGGACAAGAGATGGCACAGTAATATCTGAGATCGCATTTCCCAAAATGCTGGTGCCCTGGGGTAGGGGTCAGAGGCAGAGAATCTGATTTACAGAAAGTAAAGTAACATTTCCTACTCACTTCATTCTGTTGGCTGAAAGTCACTCCTACAATAATTATGTTGTATTTACTGTTTTATATAAAGCACCATGAGTTCAACTGATTAACTTCCAACTTATCAAAATAAACTTGCTTATAAACTGATTTTAATTAAAGTTATTGTGGAGAGTGGAAAAAAATACACACAGCTAAAAAAAAATGTCTTTCTTCTTTCATCATTTAGTGTGTTTTTTATTTAATAATGTTAATTTATATTTCTTAATGGCACAACAAGGGAAAGAAACCAAGATTTTTTTAGTGCAGAATGTTATAGTTTTAAAATCTATGAGTTTCTTATGAAAATTCTTTTGTAATCTATTATATTTTGAGCTTCTATGGCAAGCACATGGTACATAGGAAGATCTCTTTTAAGTATTTTTGTGGAATAGCTGAATTAATTAATGAAGAGCCCTTGCAGACACTCCCCAACTTAGTTTTTTGGAGTTTACAGCAGCACAAATTTTGGAGGATGATGTGGCAACATATACAAATGTCTCAAAATTATTCATAGCTTTTGACTCTGATGTCTCGTTTCTGGTATTTATGCAAAGGAAATAATTCCAGATATATGCAACAATTAACAGAAAGAATGCTCAGCTGAGTGGGATTTGGAAAAAATATTAAAAGACTGTAAAGAACTCTAATGTTCCAAAACAATGCATTGGCCAGAAAAGAAGAGGTTATCATATAATGAAATGCTATGCAGTTATGTAAGTTGTGTATGTATAAATGATGTATCTATTGTATATTTTTAAAATAAATTCAACTATTCAAACAGAAAAAGGATCCTTCCAGTACCAGATCTATCTGGCTTGTATGTCTTTGTGAGATTTTAATTTTCTTCTTTTTACCTGTATCTTCTTAATTTTTCACAATGACCAACTGTTACTCTTAAAGGAAGAAAAAACTTATCAATAAAATTAATTAAGAACATAAATTTAAAAAGAAAAAGGGTGTGAATATAGGTTGTTGAATTTCTTTTTGTTCAATAATAAGACCATATTAAAGAGGGTAATGATTATTATATATTAACCAAAGTTGTTTATCTTGCTTAAGGTTTAGTAGCCCATTTTAATCTCAATAATACATTTTTTGTTTTTTAGTTTTAAGTAGAGTTTATTTTTTAGAATAGTTTTATTTTTACTTATTTTTATTTGTTTGTTTTGGGTTTTTTTTTTGAGACAGAGTCTTGCTCTGTTGCCTGAGCTAGAGTGCTGTGGCATCAGCCTAGCTCACAGCAACCTCAATCTCCTGGGCTCAAGCAATCCTTCTGCCTCAGCCTCCTGAGTAGCTGGGACTACAGGCATGCGCCACCATGCCCAGCTAATTTTTTCTATATATTTTTAGTTGGCCAATTAATTTCTTTCTATTTTTAGTAGAGATGGGGTCTCGCTCTTGCTCAGGCTGGTTTCGAACTCCTGACCTTGAGTGATCCTCCCGTCTTGGCCTCCCAGAGTGCTAGGATTACAGGCATAAGCCACCACACCTGGCCTAGAACAGTTTTAGATATACAGAAAAATTGAGATCATAGTACACTTTCTATCCAGCCTCTCCCATTTTCCCCTATGATTAACATTGCACATTAGTGTAGTGCATTTATTACAATTAATGAACCAGTATTGATACATTGTTTTATCAACAGTGCATGCAGTCTATTTAGATTTCCTTAGCTGTCACCTAATGTCCTTTCTCTGTTCTGGAGTCTTATCCAGGATCCCGCAGCACCTTTGGCCATCATGTCTCCTTGGGCTTCTCTTGGCTGTGACAGTTTCATGCCCCGACAGTTAGAGGAAGGCTGGCCAGGTGTGTTGTAGGATGGCCCCATGTTGGAATTTGTCTGATGTTTTTCCCATGATTAGACTGGCGTTTCAATAATACATTTAAAACAATTTTTTCTCCATCCTTCCCAGGACAATGTTATGTGTCTTCTAATTCTTTGACAAATATGCAAAATGACACTAAATACTGCAGCCTGCAGGCCTCTCCATTAGTAACCTAACCCCTAGGTAAAAATAAACATCGTTTAATGGGAGTTACATCAATGCAGAAGCCTGATCTTTGGCCTCCCGGGTTATAGGACGCTCTTGTTAGTTCCCTTCAGCGCCTCCTCCACATTTTGAATGTTAATGGGGCTGGGAACCACGAGGGTGAGAAGTGTATGGGTGTTGTTTCCTGTTTCCGTTTCAATTAGCCTCCCAGCTTTCTGATTTGACATGAATTTCAAGCGTGAACGTAATGTACACAACAGGAGACAAATGCCTAATTCTTTTCTTCTTCTTTAATATTGTAACTTGTAAAGGAAGGTACTACTTTTAAAATAGCAAATTAATCACATTATAAGGAAGAAAAGTTTTCATCAAACTTGTTGAAACATACTAAGAGGTCCAAACCATATGATTATTATGATCTACTTTTTAGTAAGCACTTTATAAGTGCTTACCCTTTACCAGATGAGATCAAATTCCTATTTCTTCTGCACAGGTTCCTTATGGCCCTTAGAATACTCCACATTTCTTCACTGAGATCTAGGAAAAGGCTTTGAGCTGGGAGAGAGAGAAAAAAAATGAAGTTTCTCTATTTAAAATAAACATTGATGTTTTCTTTGTTTTGTCACTACTCGGATAGGCTAAGCTCTTGAGTCATGCATGGATCTTAGCAGCTGGCCAGTGAGGATGGATAGAAAATTAATAGAGATACCTCCCAAAGGGCAGTGTCAATAATATATTATCATAAGGGAAGTGGGACTAGGCCAGCCCTCATTCAAAAGATGATTCTAGGTGATCCATCGGATATTTGTGCTGGACCTAGCCTATATTCTGGGAGCAAGTGCTCAGGTCCAGGCAAGGGAAAAGGCATCGTAAGAATTCCCCTGGGGAGAAGGACCAAGACCAAGCAGTAGGTGTTTGGGGAAAAATTCTAAAATCAGTAGAAGAATCTGGGAGTGCATCAGAACATTCAGGCAATAATCCAGGCACTGAAGTGAAGTAGCCAACGGAGGGGTTGGTTACAGAGTGACAGAATGGCAGGCTTCCCAGAAGGCATCCGTACACATAGCAGACAAATTCCAGATTGCTTTTTCACATGCACTTTAAATATTTTTCTTGGTTTGTTATTTTCATGAAATTTTGACTTATAAGCATAACAATTTTGAATTAATATTATTTTACGATCTTCAATTTTTTTCTGAGCTTATTAGTTTGGAAAGGTCTATTTTACCAACAAATCAGATAAATATTCACTTATAATTTGTATTTTTTTACACTTAATTATTTTAGTCATCTGAAATTTAATTTTAATATATGGTACAAGGTAGGAATCCAGATATTTTCTCCATCCTTAGGTTAATTTACCAACTACTCATCAGCAACAACCAATGAAGAAAGACTTTAGTTGTAAGGAAGGAAAGGACCTTGTCTTACCTAACTTTGCATCATGAATGTCTACACCTATTGTGGTGTCTGATCCATACTCACTACTCAATTAAACATCTGTTGAGTAGATGAATGCTTCTTGAACCTGTCTCTGTCCCTGGCATCCACAGATCTCCTTTTCAAACTGTTTGGTGGCATCTTACTGACAACACAGTAACATATTTGCTTTCCTGGGCATTTCTTTTGGAGATGAAGATGCATGTCAAACGTATGTAATGATTATGATTAATCAGGAAAGAAAAAACTGGCATTCTGAATAGCACACAGATGCTAGGAATCGATACCTTCCATCACAGGCTGCTTCCAAGAGGGGACAGCTTCTCAAAAAGCAGTGATCCCTGACTTGCCACAATGCTGCTCTCAACGTGGTTTCCATGTGTCCCTGGCCATCGTGCCTTGGTGGCTGTCCTGCAGGAGATGGCATCTACCACTTATTTCCTGTAACAACATTTACTGACCACCGATGGTGGTTCTCTGTTCTCGGAAGAAAAAACATTTTTATATTTTATACTTTAAGGCAGTCTTGCATAGATCGTGTTTAAGAGTAAGATAACTGACCCATTCACCACCTGTGACTTAGTTTCCCTAAGCCTCAGTTTTCTTGTTAGCAAAACAGCAGATAATACCAGCTAACATTTATTTACCATCTACTCTGTGCCTGGCACTGCTCAAAATGCCTTAGATATATTAAAGTATTTAGTACTCATGACAACCCTTTGAGGTAAGCACTATTTTTAGACCCATTTTGCAGACAAGAAAATAGAGGCATAAAGAGGGAACTGATTTGCCTAAGTCTTAATGGCCAATAAAGGCAAAGCCAGGATTAAAACCCAGGCACTCTGGCTCCAAAGGCTACACTCTTAATCACAATGCTAAGATATCTGTCAAGTATGACAAATAGTAGCCACCTTGGAGGGTGGATGCGAAGATCAAGTGAGATACCATAGACAAGGTGCGCCATGAACATTTGACACATGTGAGCTCTGTTACCAGAAAACATAGCCCCCTTGCTCACTGATCTTACTTTCCATAGGAAACACAGATGCTCAAAGCATCACTTAAAGCACAGAGACGAAAGTGATAGGAGAGGAAGAAGTAGATGAGGCAGGGGACTACATAACGGAGCCCCAATCAGATTTGGGGGATCAAGAAAGGCTTCTCAGGGGGAATATTATTTGTATCTGCTATTATTTTGGGGGAAAAGTCAAATTAAAGTCTTTTTATTTCCCTGCCAAAATTTCAGGGGTTAATCTCTCAACAGGCTCTATTTTGCTTCCTGTCTTTCTCCAATCCCTTCTCCCACTCCCTGCTCTTTTTTTTTTTTCCAGAATTCTTAGGGGGAAGGGGGACAAGATGTGCCTAGACACACACAATTAGGCGTACCCACTCCACAAACATCGGTGGGTAGAGAAGCACCCCAAAAGCGTCTAGTTGAGTTACACCTATGTGATGTAAGTCAAAGGGGAGATGATTTAAGGGGAAAGGGATGAAATGTTTTCAGAGGCATTCAGACTTTTCAAATTTTATAAGATGATAATGTTTAATTAGTTATCTCTAGTATTAGCCTGGGTGGGTCTCATCATGATTTTCTAAAAGCAGCCCATGTGGGCATTGTTCCTAAGGTACTATGGATTCTGGGTAAATATGTGTGTACGCACCTGAAATCCTATCCTTTTAACTCACTGGTAATGTTTGTAGGATACAACATATCACACTGAGAGACCATATGGGTCATTTAGTTCAATTTCCAATCCATAAAGACTTTCCTTTTACCAGAAAGGCAATTTATCTGGTTTATCCATTTTCTCTTAAATAATTGCATCATGTGAGGCTCACCATGCCTCAGAGCAGCCATTTTGATTGTTGGGCAGCTGTCGTTCTAGAAGTCTCTGCTTGCAGTGACCTAAGTCTGCCTGCAATTGTAATTTCCAACTATTGATCTTTATTCTGTCCTCTGTAGGTAAAGATTTTAAAAATGGTTTTCTTCCTGTAAATTCAGACAACTTCATGGTTTCTGTTTGTTCTTTGGATGAAATAATGTCGGTTATTGAGGGTGTTATTTATATTCCACTGAGCAAGTCTTCCAAGTATGTTACCTAAACATTTCTTTTTATATTTTAATCTAAAAGTTTCTTGCCAAGAAACTTTTGAATAATCTGAGAAAATTGAGCACATGACATTACAAATTACTTTTAAAAACAAAATTATCCAATAACAGCTAAGGATTAAATAAAACATATGCATGAGAAATGTATTTTTTAGTGTTGCTTTATACACTGTGTTTATTTCAACTTAACTGATATAAAGACAATACCTAGAAAATGAAAGTAGTTTAAATAATAAGATCGAATATGACCTTACTAATGGGATTCAAAAGGAATCTCTTGTAAACATATTTATTTTTCTAATGCACTTATAAGTAAGTAAAAAATTATATATCCTCTGGAAATAAAGATGTCTTATTTGCTTTCAAATTCATTTTGTTAAACAGTAGAAATAACAATGATAGTAAACTAGTACAGCCATTATAGAGAACAGTATGGTGGTTTCTCAAAAAACTACAAATAAAATTATCATATGATCCAGCAATCCCACTACTGGGAATTTATCCAAAGGAAAGGAAATCATTATATTGAAGAGACATCTGCACCCCTCTGTTTATTGCAGCACTATTCACAATAGCCAAGATATAGAATCAACCTAGGTGTCCGACAACAGATGAATGGGTAGAAAAAAATGTGGGATATATACACAATGGAATACTATTCAGCCAAAAAAAGAATGAAGTCCTGTCATTCACAGCCACATGGATGAAACTGGAGGACATTATGTTAAGTGAAATAAGCCAGGAATAGAAAGTTAAACACCACATGTTCTCACTCATATGTGAAAGCTAAAAATAGTTGATCTCATAGAAGTAAAAAGTAGGACAGAGAATGCTAGAGGCTGGAAGGGTAGGGGGAAGGGAGGGATAAGGAGAGATTTGTTAAAAGAGACAAAATTATAGCCAGATAGGAGTCAATTCTAGTGTTCTATACCACTGTAGGGTGACTATAGTTAACAACAACATATATAATAATTTCAAATAGCTAGATGGAGGATATTGGACATTTCCAACACAAAGAAATAATAAATGTTTGAGCTGATGGATATGCTAATTATTCTGATCTAATCACTATACATTATATATGTCATGCATCACTATGTACCCCATGAACATGTACAATTACTTGTCAATTTAAAATAAAATTAAAAATTAAAAAAAGAAATAATGATAGATACATTTTCAAATAGCACTTAAGCTTTATCATAATTTTTATATTACCTCTTTAGTTTAAAATAAACTTTTTTTAAACAGCAGGTAAATTTAATAATCTTTTGTAAGAAGACTGTTTTCAAATTCCATGTAATACATTTCCATATTAACATTTCAAATTAGAAAAGGGATATTAAAATTGCCATTAAAAAGAAAATCTCTTGGAAATATGAAAAATAACATAAAAACACTTTGTTGGGTTTAGGATAATTCTGATTTAACATTTTGGCAGTAATACTCTCTAACTAAGACCTTTCACCAAAGGGCTTTTGTTTTGTCTTAGTTACCTTGCTTTTATAGATTTTCCCATTCCTTCAGAGGTAAAGCATGGTATAATTCATGATCTACGTGATATAGTCTCAGATTTAATCCATGGGTATTTTCCTATAAGGGTGTGTTCAGTTATGTGGCTGAAGATACATTATTGAATTCAAAGAATATGGTTAGTTTTCAGAAATATTCCTCTGATTTTAATATCCCACCTACCTACCCCAGGTTATGTTTTGTTTCTTGCCTTGGGAAAATCCTAAGTGAATTTAATGCACTCATATCTTGAAAGTTTGTACATTTAGCTTTGCAAGGCAGAGATTTTGCAAACATATGCACAGCAGAGCTAAACACTTAAATTTAACCATTTTTGACATAACTTCATTGATCTAACTTTATAGTTCAGAAATAATCATGCAGAATATGCAATTTAAAAACAAATGATTGTTTCAAAGCACTGTACTTATATATGATGATCAATTGTGCAGTTTTTATCTTTTAACTTTTGGGATATTAGAATAGAATGGCATTTATTCTGTTTCACAAAGTAATTATTGTAGCATCTATTGAACATACAGTTTGGCTCTCAGGGATTTTTGGTCTTGGGTCAAATCCTGTGACTTCTTAAGTACCTGTATTGTTATCCTCCTTTTGTTTTGTTATTTGAGAAGAAAATGAAGATCTTTGACATCACTTGTTCTGGAAACAAGTACCAGTGTGTTAAGCAGGAAAAATCAAGGAAGTAACTTCTGTCCTACTGGTTTGAAAATCCAAAATCTTCTTTGCAAATAAAGCCATTCATTGGGTACAACTAGATCAAAAGTAACAAGTTTTTGTCTAAGTCTTTAGCCTAAGACCTCCCCTACTCTCTCTTAGATTAACTCTGTTGTGCCTGGATTAACCCCTAAGAAATCCTGGTGTTGTTTCTCTTCATTACATTGATCCCCATGTCTCCTATTGTCTTTGCTTTTCATTAAGGGAAATAAACAATAGGCAGTTTTAAGCCATGATAAGCTTCTCCAGCTTGGAGTCTCTATCTGAGCTTCATATTTGACACTTGTTTTCCCCTTTCAATGTAAACATTCATTTTGAATCCAATAACCTTGCCAATGGAAATTGTTAATGTTAAGTGCTGAGCAGGCCATGTGAGCAAATACCAGTGAATTCTTATTAGTTGTACAAAACCTAGGGCCAGAGATGACAGCTCTGGATCTGAATTAATAGTCCATTGACCCATTTTGCTGTAAACAAATAAGAAAGGGTATTAGCATCTGAGAACCATATCCATTTTAATATGATGAATTTAAAACAAGCACAGAATGTCCCTAGAGCTTGTCAACAGACGATTATTCATAATACACTATTCTTTCACTTTGTACCACATCTTTTGAACAGATTGGAATATTACATGCATTTAACATAAATTTATTGGCAGGGAAATGAATGGAAAGAGACAAAGTAAACATAACTTTATGCTGGCTGTGGATAGAAATAATTTCATTCTGATCTCCCGTTATTGTTTCAATTAAGACAGCTATTCCTGACCTTGTCCCAAAGCAAATTTGACATTGATTAGAAAGGCCATGAGCATAAGCCTCTGAACTAAATTCTGGGGAAGGACAAGAGTGATATTATTTTTCTTAGAAATGGCAAGACAAAGAATTGATACTGGGAGCATTCTATGATGTCGTAATTTGATTTACTGGCTGACCTGCCAGCCAATCAATGACTGGTTAAAATCCAAGAGAGCTTCCTTGGCCTCTCTGTACAAGCCTTGCTCTTCTATTTACAATATGAACTTCATCTTGACATAAGTTTAGAACCCTCAAAGATTAGTCATCCTGTCATCAATAAGTGAAAATATTTACAAAACTGGAATCTTATAATCTCAAGATTACAAGATAGTATTGGATTATCTATGATTTTCCATTTTTTAGGAACTTCCTCTATTTCATTCTTCTGATAACAGTGAAGACCACCCAAAGCTCTTACTTCATCTTTCTGAAAATGATTCTCAGGTGCAAATCTATATTCAGGCTCAAAGGATGAGGACTCAGGTGGTTTTCTGGGAAAGCAAGAGAGTTCCTCTCAACTATTATTTATATTAACAGGTACCTCAAAAGGAAAAAGATATTCCTATGTTCTTTTTTTCCAATACATACAATGAATCTACCTATATATGAATTTTGACTTTACCACTTTTATCAAAAGAACATTTAGTGTTTGGGCCTAGGGCCATAACCAGCTACAGAATTTGTGGGGCCCAGTGCCTTTTGTTCAAAACATTTTAAGGATTTCAAGACAGCAACAGCAGAACCTTAAACCAATGATAGGGCCGTTCTAATGGTGGAGCCCTGTGTGACTACCCAGGTCACTGGCCCATAGAGCGAGTCCTGGTCAGGGCAAAATCTTAGTATTATTCAATGGTGTTTGCTTAGGAGACCGAGGAATGCCTGTTTCCTACCTCAAATCCCAACAACCGCTCCCTAGGAGGCTCCTGAGGGAGTTACAGGCATAAGGATACAAGGGGAGAAAAATAACCTCCGTATACCAAGCTATTATTAGTTGGGGCTGTGCACAAAATCTGCAGAGCGCTTGGTTGCCTAACCTAAAACCACATATATCCTCTTCACTACATTAAGCCCAAACCCAATCTGGGATTTCACCACTCTGCTGCAGGCTGACGTCCTGTGGGCTGGAGGAGATGGAAGACAGCAGAAGCTGAGGACAGAGAGAGAAAGTAGGCGGCCTGAGGCGTGGGAAGGAGGCTTGGTCAAACAGAAGCAAGAAAAAGAAAAAATTACGCCACATTTACGGGCATGATGTTTGATGGACAGCAACCTCACTCACGATGTGACTGGTAACAGAGTGTGGATGGCCAAGTGACTCACTAATCCTTCTGTCCAGGACTGTGGGTGGAGGGGAGGGGAGGGAGGAAGGCCGGGAGAGGACAGTGTCCCTATTCTCCTTAAATGAAGCAAGGAAAAAATGGTGAACAAATAAGTAATTTCTATGAAGCATTTTTCCAATTAAAGGATATTTTAACTCTGTAAAAATAACACATTCTCTGAAGAAAATATAAAAAATATTTTAAAGCAAAATTAATATAAAAGAAAGACAAAATGAACTCTCCTATTACCTCACAAGTCAGATGTAAGTGATGTTAACATTTTAGGGTGCATCTTTTCTGACCTCTTTTCCACGCGTTTATGATATTGCATTTAAGTTAATAAAAGTTGGGATTATGCTAGATGTAGCCAGTTCCTTTTGCTTAGCAATATATTATGAATGTCTTTCCCTGCCAACAAATGTTTATCTACATCTTTATTTTCAATGGCTACTTAGTGCTTCTTCATAGGTTTGTGAATATATATTGCTTTCCTTTCCTTCAACTCACCATTACTTCATAGAAGAAAATCTCACAGGACTCAAGGAGGGGGAAACAGCATAATCAATGTCTAATTTTAGGCTGATTACCCCCAATCCTTCTTCAAACCCTGGTACATTTTCCAATTCTCTTTGGAAATGTTAATATCTCTGACTAGCATGTCAAAAAGTGGTAGAAAGAACAGTTTAACCTAATCAGTCTCATTTTGCACAGAAAAGAAATCTCCAAGGAGAATGTTTAATTTATTACCTTTGTGAAAAACAAAGCTCTGAATTATAGATTATAATTATTTTTATGTGATTCCTTTCCAAAGGTTTTAAAGATGTATTTGCTTTGTGTCTCTTTATTCAGACAATTTTTGAAGATAAAATTGAGGTGTTTTTGTTAAATTATTGGATATAGAACTTTATGGCTTAGATAGCTTTGCAGTGTTATAGCACAGATTTTCAAAAGTTGATTATTTGTTTAGTACACAAAGACATGTCACAGCACAAAAAGCTTTTAATTGGAATTAAGAGAAATTACAGCTAAATTTTAATAATACAAGGATGCTTGTCAGAAAGACCCCGTGTGGTGGGGATAAAGATGTTCAGTGTTTGGAGTATGATTTATGGCCACTTATGTAGCAAAGTTTTCTCTTATAATAAACAGACCAAGGTGGCTGAGCAAAGTAGGTCATACAGCTAGTGACCATCAAAAAGATAGATAGGTGGATGGATAGATAGATATGGACATGGATACTCATATAGAGATATAAATTCCCTCAAGTTTGAAACTTCATAAACCAAACAAGCAATGAACACACTTCTACAATGCTAACTGGCTAAGATAAAAATTAGTTAATTTGGAAAAAAATGAATCATTATAGGAAGTGAGCATATTCTTTTCCTAGCCACCCTTAAAAAATCTATACCTCTATCTATATAACATATGTATATGTACATAGACACATAGATATAGATATGCCATTTGTGTATATATATATAAAATAGACCTATATAGGTAGACATACATCTATATGTCTGTACAGCAATATATAGGTAGAGATATCTGGGAGATTTTAATTGTTATTGTCAAGGATGAAAGGATTAAGCAACCATAGCATATACTGTTCCATCTAAAAAAAAATATGTCTTTTTTCAATGTCTACATTGAAACCTCCCTACAAATGAATCCTACATCCAGGAAAAGAGAAAAGCTATGAATAAAATATATACTGTATATTGTTCTCCCTCTTTATACAGAAACTTGAAAAATAAAGGCGATGGTCACAACAGAAATACAAATCTGAAGTGATCCCTATTCTTCTCCCAAGAGATTTAACAATCAGAATTGGAGTCACAGCTTATGAATAAGTGCCTCATGCACTATTTAAGAAAAATACTGCCCACACACAGAGGAATAAACAAGGGCAAAAAGTGAAGGCTGTGTATTTTTGGAACCAGGCAGTATATTCAAGTTGACATGAGGGAAGACTCAGGAATAGATAGCATCTGGATGTGAACCCAGCTCTGCCAACCTAATGACTGGTGCCTGCCTCATTTTCTCATCTGCAAAATATGGAGAATTGAATTGTACACCTAATAGGCTAAAACAGCATCTGGTACACAGTAAGCACTCACTAAATGTTTGTTGTTATTTATCCATGGAGGGAAGCGTGCTGGAGGATGTTTTGTGAAAACACCTTTCCTTTCCTGACTCCTAAATTAAATGAGGAAAATTTTACCAAGAATGTATAGTTTACATTTTTTAAAATTCTCCAAAATATTATTATTCTGTACAGTTTTTTCTCATAACCTCATGAGATCTAAAATTCCCTGAGTCTAGTCTGGATCAATTATTAATATTATTAGAGGTATTTTAGCATACATAATAATACCTGGAAAAATATTACATACGCTTTTTATTTAACCTATTCCTGACCTTATTAAGACTAGTTTCCGTTGCAAGTGTCTCTGCTTCAGCTTATTAGAAAAGCTCAGCTGTGGCCTGTGGGATTTGTTATTCACCTACTTCAACCTCTCTCTCTTATTAGTCATAGAGACTTGGGCGAGTAACTCAACCCTTCAACCTCAATTTTCTTACTGGTACTACATGGGGGGAAATAGTACCTACCTCATAAAACTATGATGAGAGTTTGGCTACTCCTAGTAGAAAACTGCTTGACAGAGTGGCAGAGGGGACCAAGGAGTAAGGGTCCTCTCTCCCCAGCTGTGCCCTCCCCAACCCCCACAGTTTAAATGCAAACCTGGAAAATCTTTTGTTTCTCCTCTCATATTTTACATCTTCTATTTCAATACATTTTTTTAATTAAAAAGAAATTCTTTTTTTTTTTAATTACTAGGCTCTTTGAAAAAAGATATCTTTTAAAAAGTGCCATGTTCGTGCATGATGGCTAATCACAGCTTTAGGAACATAGGGATTGTACTGACCTTGTGTCTGTTTGGGACGGAATCAAGATGCCCTTGGACGGCAGTCGAGGGGGTAGAAGTCCTCTGCTACCAGGCTCACGTCTCCCCTGCGCTGTGGTGCCCGGCAGGCCTGTGCGTCCCGCCCCGCTCTGCAGACAGGGCGCTGTGTGATGGTGGCGGCGTGAATGTCCGTGGACGTGGACACGCCTTCGCAGTGTCCTGAAACCGCCCCAGTGCCCTGCCCACGCGTGGATGCTCCGGAGAGAACAGGGCGTTTGGCTTCTTGTTTGATTTAAGGCTGTGTATTTGTGCAAAATCTGGGGTTCTGGGAGCCGTGTGTGACTGCTGCAGACCTCGGTGTTAGCAGCAGGACCTCGTTACTCGGGGACACTTTGGGGAGCCCAGTGCTGGCAGGACACAGGTTACCTCAAGTGGGCTCCCATGTCCCTTCGCAGGGGCCACTCAGAGCTTTCCCCTCCCTACACCTGCCCACCCCAGGGCGTTGGGGTGCACGTTCTTTTCTCTCCCCGCCGCCGCTGGGAAGGTCAGTCTCCTGCCGCCAGCCGCGCTCTGCAGAGCAGCAGCAGGGAGACTCCCCACACGTAAAGTCCTTAAACGCAGTACTTTTACCTACCTGACTTTGGGGGCCAAATGCCTAAGAGGGAAAGGAAAGGACACAAGCTGAATACCTCATACCTGAGACGTGGACAATTAATTGAGTCACACGGGGTAATCATAAAACCATTGTGGTATGTTACAGATTTAATAACTTAATGACTTAATATTTTGCTACCTTAAAATGCAGAAATAATAAAAACAATCTGTGAATTTTCATCATACAGCTGATGAGAACTTCAGTTCTGGTGGCTACATGACATAATTTTGCCTGTATCCAGTGGGCATCTTTTTTTTTTATGACACAGCATTTTGAGCAATGTAAAGGTACGGATCTAACTTTAGTAATTTAGTTTTAAATGTCATTTAGAGATTATTTCTGTTGAAACTGCACACCTAAATTATTGGAATTTGGAAATGCACAGAGACTTAATGACTCTCTCTGTCACACACACCCACACATACAAACACACACTTCGTACTAAAACACGAATAACAAGATCAACTTCTTTGTACCTGAAAAGAAGAAGGGACTGGGGCAACCAGGGACTCACTGTCCCCACTCACTTGGGCCTTTATGCCTCCCTCTCCATCACATACACGCATGCGCCCCACCCAAGGATGGCTGTGACACTCTCCTGCCAGCCCCGCTGGTTAAGGGGCTCAGGGGTCCCAAGGAATGTGTTCAGGCCCGTAGGATGCACCCAAGAAGATTCCAAGCCATGTGAAAATTGCTCTGCTTTCTAGGGGTGGAATGAGACCCTGCAACTTCAGAAACGCATTTAGTAATAATTTTTTTTTAAAAATTCCTTTTACCCATGTTAGAGAAATCAGCAGATTCTAGGAATTAAATATGTCTCTTTGTAACCTAGAACATGTTAAATTTTTGGAAACTGTAGTTAGTGGTTTTCTTAATACCTTCATGTGTATAGGGCTTTTTTCCCCCAAATCTTTCAGTCCTTCTCAGTGAAGAGAGAGGGAGACACTCTGGGAATGGTTTCCGACCCTCGAGACTGCCACCAGGAAAGCCCACGTGTCCTGTGCTCTGCGTGGGGCCTCACTTCTCCACCCACGCAGGTCGCTCCAGTGGGTGTCCCTTTGCACGAAACAATAGAACTACAAAATACTTATTGTTTCAGAATATAATGTGTTCCATGAAATCTGTTCGCAGCCTCCTTTCTTCCCCCTATCTAAATTCTTTGGTTTTTACTTGTTTGTTTTATTGGATTTTTTTTTTTTTTTTTGCTCTTGTATCTCAAGAACTAAAAAATTAGACAGACACATTTTGATGTTAAGTGAGATAGTAAGTCACAGTAGGTGGTAGTGTTCCTTGTTTCTAAAGAATGTGTGAAGATAGTCATGAATGTACAAGAGTGTCCGAATCCTGCTTCAGTTCACCTTGGCATTATCTGCATGACCACAAATGGCGACAGGGAATAAAGTCATGTCTGGCGCCATCAGCATTAGTGCACCCCTCCACCCTCAGGGTTGGCCCTAAACCTTCCTTTCTTTTTACATTTCGGGGGAGGGGTCCCACATCAGCAGCAGCCATCAACCAACCAGTGGGACCTACTTAAGAGTGGTCAGAGTCGCTGGCCTGACCACACTGCAGTTCAACTGGGGAGTTGAACTCAGTTTCCACCTTTCCCCCCACATGTCTGCTTCTTGCCTGGTTGAGAGGGGATCTCGACCTGCCTGGCTTGTGGCTGGGCTGTGTGTGGGGGCCCAGGAGCTGTTACTGCTATTTGGGAAGACTTGCCTCGTGGGGATCTAACATCTGTAACAGCAGCAGCGGCACAAAGCGGGTATCTGAGTTAGTACAGTGAGGAAACAAAATACTGAGAATAGTGTTACCAAAGATAATGAAATGTTGTCTAATGTCCATGTTTTACCATAGATTTGCATGCATTTTTAGAAAACCGAATATAGCAAAAACCCAGGACATTTTTGGAAATTGTATGGTTTCTTGCAACTTTGTGTAAATTTTTATACAAGCACTGTTTTATGATTTATATAAAATGATATAAAATAGGAAAAAAGTGTTCAATAAATGTTAGCCATTATTGAGTGTAGCATTAAAAAATACTGGCCAGGCACAGTGACTCACGCCTATAATCCTAGCACTCTGGGAGGCCGAGCGGGAGGAGGATCGCTCAAGGTCAGGAGTTTGAAACCAGCTTGAGCAAGAGTGAGACCCCGTCTCTACTAAAAATAGAAAGAAATTAGCTGGACAACTAAAAATATATAGAAAAAATTAGCCGGGCATGGTGGCACATGCCTGTAGTCCCAGCTACTCAGGAGGCTGAGGCAGGAGGATTGCTTGAGCCCAGGAGTCTGAGGTTGCTGTGAGCTAGGCTGATGAAACGGCACTCTAGCCCGGGCAACAGAGTGAGACTCTGTCTCAAAAAAAAAAAAATTATTCATTTTTCTCTAAACTCAATATTAAACTAGTCCTGTGTGAGTCAGATGCTCACCAACTGGGGGATGGACAAGCTTGAAGCTCTGACTTGAGGGAGGAGGGGGGCAAGGACAATATACGTAACCTTAACATTTGTACCCCCACAATATGCTGGAAAAAAATGAAAAATAAAAAAAATAAACTAGTCCTGTGAAATTATTCATCCACGAAGTATTTATTAACACCTTAAAATTATATTTGTAAATTATATGAATAATTAGCATCTAAGAAAGAGGTATTTTTGAATATCATATCTTTATACGTGTAACATTTTTTATGGCACCATATTCTGTTTATTTTTCTCATTATAACTTTGTATTATCCCTTAGCTAGGCAGAAAGTTCCTTTAGAGTAGAGCCTTCCTCTTAGTTTTCAAACTGCATCTTTAAATGACTTTGATGAAAAGCTCTCCAAGGTTAAGGGCTGTATCTGTGCCTTCTGTAACTTCCCAGAAACTCTAGCTTGTGCCCTGTAGGCTGCAGACAAATGCTTTATTTTATTTACTGACTGAATTAGATAATTAGGCTGTATATTTGAATGGGCCACACAAAATGGTTTACTATCCCAGCTGTGCAGAGATAATGTTAAATTCAAGAGAAACATATATTTTAAGTGTTTAGTTAACTGGAGTCACTGCAATGTGTAATGGCCTACACCAGGAAATCTTTGATTACTTAGACAACTCTTAGGAGATATATAACATTTTATAGATTGATTATTCCTACGTTCTATATTTCTGTTGCTTTTACATACAGATCATTAGGCAGAAATAGCTCTTGTTTCAGACCTATGTAAATCTTTCAATGGGATGCTAAGGCAGTCTGGTTTAAAATGTTATACCACAATATTTAATGGAATTACCTTCTAGGGTATGAAGTGAGAAATAAATTATTTGGGGAAATCTAATCAATGATGCTATAAAAATTAATTGCAAAAGACTGGGCTCATTTAACTTTCATTCTATAAAAGTGGTCAATGAAGAAAAATATCGTTAATGCTGATGTAGGATAAATATGTCAATAATTGTCAGGCAATATATAATACTGAGTTTCAAAGAACTTGGGTTTACTTTTATGGGAAATTATAAATGTGGAATCATTTTGCATGATGATAACCTAAAATAAAAATTTTGCTAGATTTCTTTTTTTTATTTTTTCCCAGTATTTTATTATGAAATTTTTCAGATAGAGCAAAGTTGAAGGAATTTTTAGGTGAATATCCATACACTCCCCACCTAGATTCTACTGTTAACATATAACCAACTTTCTCTGTCAGGCCTATCCGTTTTTCCATCCTTCTATCCAGCAATTAATCATCATATGTTTTTGATGCATTTCAAAGTAAATTGCAGATATCAGTATAATTCTTCCTAAATACATAAGCATGCATATCACAAATTAGAATTTTGTAATTATTTATATTCTTTTGATGTAAAATTTATGTAAAATGAGACACATAAATTAAAAGTGTACATTCTCTAAATTTCAGCAAAAGCTGACACTTTTGTAACCTTAGCAAGATACAGTATATCCCACAGAAAGCTCCTCACGCCTCTCCCAGTCAATCTTCCATTTACTTTCCTAGGAGCGAGCATGCTTTTGATTTTATTTCTCCCGCCGTGATTACTTTTTCCTTCTCTAGAATTTTCTATCACTACACAACGTTTGCTTTTGCCTAGTGCTTCCTCCACTCGACATCGTGTCTTTGCGACTCTTCCGTGTTCTTGCCTGTAGTGATGGTCCATTCATTTTGTCTCTGAGTATTATTCCATGGTATGGATGCACTGCTGATTGTTTATCTTTCCTCCCATTTTTTCCAGTTTGGGGCTATTATGAATAAAGCTGTCATGACATTGTTGTTCAAGTCCTTTTGTAAACCTATGTTTTCATTTCTCTTAGGTAAATCCTTAAGCATGGACCCGTGGGATCACCGTGTAGGTGTATATTTAGTTGGGTTAGGTGTATATTTAGTTAGTTTTTCTTTTCTTCCCTAAGTACTTTACATATGTTAACACACTTAATTCTCAAAAAGCAGTTCACGAGATGGATGCTATTCTCATTCTCAGTTTATAAATGAGGACACAATTGCAGAAATTTTACAAACACAAGGGTAATAAGTGATAAAACCAAAGTTTTAACCTAATAAATTAAGTTCCAAAATTCATGTTTTTAGCACATGATAAGTAAAGTAGTGGGAAATCAACCTGGAGAGTAAACCCAGGAGACAGATCATTAAAAACCTTGTAAACCAGTTGAAAGGATTTAGACTATCTGAGAAGGAGAGCTTCCTAAGTTACTTATTTCTCTTTTTGCTTTTGATGGTTTTAAAGCAAAGGGGTGAGTGGCATGATCACATCTGCACTTTAGAAAGATGACCACAGTCCCCATTCTGTGGAGAAGGGCAGAAAACATGAGGCTCAGTGGAGTTTTAATTAAGGTATATTTATTCAGTTCTTCAACAAATAATTATTGAGAACTTACTACCGTGTTTCTCCGAAAATAAGACCTACCCATAAAATAAGCCCTAGCAGGATTTCTAAGCATTTGCGCAATATAAGCCCTACCCTGAAAATAAGACCTAGTGATGGGCGTGGCTACGCAGCGCATCTGCACAACCCATGCATTTCGTTGAGGAGCAGTAAAGAAGACGAGCAGCCCTTCTCATCTGCCCCATTGTGACAGCTACTGTCCCAGAGGTGACTGGAAAGGTGCGAGCTCTATTGCTCGACAGGAGAGATTGGGGCCAATGGTTCTAAAGGAAATAGAGTCGCAAGAAATTCAGGATGGAATTCGGGGTTTGGAGAGTTATGATGATGTTCCAGAAGAAGACGACTTAACTATATTTGAATAAATGTAGATTGTTGTACCATACTTAAAAAAATAACACATCCCCTGAAAATAAGCCCTAGGGTGTCTTCTTGAGGAAAAATAAATATAAGACCCTGTCTTGTTTTCAGGGAAACACATGGGGAAAGAAAGTGCTCCAAGAAATGGTAATCTAGCACTGAACAAAAAAACACCCTTCATAGACCTTACATTTTAGTGGGTTAAGCAAATAAATAAATAAGTAAACAGAACTACACAGTTTGCCATGTGGTAATAAATATTTGGAGAACGATAAATCAGGTTAAGATGAAGGGAAGTATTGCGGGAAGTGGAAGCAGTTAAGGTTTTACTGAGTGACTCAGGAAAGCCTCTAATCAGAGGGACTGATGCAGGAGCTGGTGAACCAAAGGAATGAGTCAGCAGATGTCTGGAGAGAATGTTCTAGGCAGAGCAAATAGCACTTGCAAAGGTCCCGGGGTGGGCTGGGCTGGGCATATTCAAGGAACAGAGTGAGGAAGGGAGGGTAGGAGATGAAGTCACTCTCAAAACATGACCATTAAAACACAAATATGTCTAGAATAGTTGTTGCTTACATCAGTGAACATTTTTTACAGTTGTGTCTGTCTTGGGGCTACTGTTGGGGGCCAGTAAGAAAAGATACCTGGATAGATATGTTCGGGTGAATTTGGCTTCATTTTTCCTCTGGTGTTGTTAAAATTAAATGGTGAGTGCTGTCAGTAAGAGAGAGTAAGTATATCACTCTTGTAAAATACAGCCATGTGTTGCTTAATGATAGGGATGCTTTCTGGGAAATGCGTTGTTAGGAGATTTGGTCATTGTGCAGACATCACAGAGTGTACTTACACAACACTGATGGTGTTGCCTACCACACACCTTGGCTGTAAGGAATAGCCTATTGCTCCTAGGCTGCAAACCTGTACAGCATGTGACTGCACTGAATACTATAGGCAATGGGAATAGAGGAGTAATATTTATGTATCTAAATCTATTTTTGCCATAGAAAAGGTATGGTAAAAATACAGCATTATAATCTTATGGGACCACACTATCATATATGCTGTCTCTCATTGACTGAAACATCATTATGCAGTACATGACTGTATCTGTGTATTTATGACTTTCCTATAATTTATTAACAATATATTATATTCCAAATATATCCTCAGTTCTTTGCTCTTTTTTGAGGTCATTCTGTGCTTCCAGAACTAATCTACTGACATAAGGCCACCTTATGCTTCCCGTCTTGGGTTCCTTCAGTGTTTGGCCTTCTTCATTGCTGGTCACAAACACAGATAGATGTGCTTCTTGAATAAATGCAGACAAAATCTTCACTGGTCTTTTTGGACTCTACCATTGTCATTGTCAATTATCTCTCCAGTATTTGCATGGACTTGGTCTTGTGCTGCCATTTCCTAGAAAGAACTCTGGGAGTAATCATCTGGTTGACACTGAAGGAAGTTTGAATTTTGGCGATTAACTGCATGCTTCACTTTGAGAAACTGAAGCTCACACTGTGAACTGATTTCAGGGGCACTCTGCAAGGGAAGATATCCCACTGAATAGGACTGTCATCCCAGATGAAACAAACCTGGACTATTCTCAAGCACCAGAATAGCATTACGCATGGCCTTATCCACTTTAAATCCTCAGAACAAGTCAGAGCATATAACATTTGGTTATATTATATGAATATTGCAATTTTTACAGGTAATATATTCAACTCTCTTCATTTCTCCCCTTTTCTTTACATTCTGCCTTTTCTTTCCCTCCCCCTACCCTACTTTATTAAGGTATACTAGACATTGCACATAAAGTAAGTATACAATTCGGTGAGTTCGGATGTATGTATATATATATGCTACCTTCTAATCGGATGTATGTATATATATGCTACCTTCTAATCCAGTAATTCCATATTCTGCCTTTTCTATTGAAGTAAACTTTAAGCACTATTTCTGTTCTCTAAATTGGTTTTAAAATCCAATTAAATAAAAAACTACTCTCTAGCCAGTCTCCATAACTAAGGTGTGGTGGATACCTGCTAAGTATCAATGTATTTACATTTGTAATTTTAATGTATCTGTACTATGCAGCTAGAAGGTGGAAAGAACTTTCTGGGGAAAATTACAGAGTCCAGATGAAAAAGTTGAATCCTGTAGGCTTAACAATGGCTTAACAAAGATGAACCTGTTATCTAGTAGATTTCAACGTGACATAGTTCAGAAAGAAAACAGTACTATTTTCCTTTTTTTGCACTAAAAATGTTTGCAATATATTTTCTATGATTATTTCTTCTTCGTATTAGCTGATCTACAGAACATTTCTGGTGTGAACCTGTTTTCACTCATGTTTTATTCTGAGCTCAGGAGGTTCCTCGCTGCTGTTTTCCCAGGCTCTTTTCCTCATTTGCTTTCACATCTACCTATCCACTGGAGGTGATGGGTTGAAACGCCACCATCTGTGTTTTTTCAAAGAGACAACGCAACTCCCAGGCATATGAGGCAAAGAGCCTGACGCTCCTGCGCCTGGACCACTCGGCACTCAGGGTGGTGGGTGCAGCAGACTGTCGTCCTCCAAGTTCACTCCAGTGACAGTTTATGGGTGGAGCAGAGACAGTTCAAGGCTCTTAGATGTTTTCCTTCCGTTCTCTCCTGGAAAGCTACAGATTACCCCCAAAGAAATTAACATTTAGCTAATACATACACGGTCCCCCAGGGTACCTTTTGCCTTAACTCAGAAAGCCCAGGACGATGATTTAGGTGTCACAATAACTCAGCATCTCCCAGCTGCCTGAGGGAGTTACTGCAGACAGAGTGTAAAAGAAACAGCTCTATCAGAGATAAGTAAATAGTCCCCCAGGATGGAGAAGAAGAGGAAACAGCCAGCAGCTTCCATAAGGAATGTGACCTTTTGTCTCCTTTTTCCTCTTAGGAAGTCCTCTAAGGGAAGGAAAAAGGGTCCTGCATTTTTAAAAGTCCCTTTTCTTTCAGTAATCAACACAGAGCAGGACTCAGGAAATAGTATATGCTTTAATTTCCTTGGCTTATTTTTTCCCTATTTCTAGGGAGCAGTAGGTGTTTGGGCAGACATACCTTCCCCAGATCACCTGATGGTACTAGGTGTGTAAGAAGCAAGATGAACCACATCTAGTTTCTCATACACTATTTTTCCTCGCATAGAACTCTAAATGCACATGTATGAGAAAAAGTGTAAAAATGCCATCTTACAAAATGAAAGAAATTAATTTAAAAACTAAATGTTCGTTTTTCTAGAGAATTAAACATTTAAATTTCACCCATTGCAAGGTCTTATTTTTGATGCCAATGTAGTAGACTTGAACTTGATGTAGCAGATGCAGAGAGGGTATTTTTTGTTACATTTTAAATACCACATGAATGATTTGTATGTAATTTTAATTTAATTTAATTTTAATTAAATTTAATTAAAGGACTGGTGATAATGTTTGGAAATAAGAGTAAGTTATTATGTTCTTCCTTGTCTTATTTCTAGGTTTTGTATTTTATTTCCTACTCTAAATTTTGACCAGAATATATTAAAATAGTAACTGAAAAAAATAAATGGGCAATTCTCCCATTTCACATCTTATTTTTAATCAATATACAGTAGACTGTATCATATCCTGTGTTTGGTTACTTTCTTTTCTTTTCCTGGAACTGCAGCCTGCTTTCCAGGCTGACCTTGTTCTTTCCTTCTCACTCATCTGCTTATTTTAGCGGCACTGCCTTCCCCTCCGCACACATGGGGGTACAACCTCGCACACCCCGGCCATTCATCATTCAGCAACAAATAACCTGGGAACACTGGTTGAAAAATGAGTTCGATTCCGGAGTTTTCTCCTTCATGTTTTAATCAAACTTTAGTAAAACTATTTAGATTTTTTTTAAAAAAATTTAAGCCCTACTATAAAAACAAATTTAAAAGGGCAACATTCAGACAAGGAAATTATCCCTTACCTTTCATGAGTCCCAGCATCTTAGAACCCAGGAAAGCACTGATGGTCCAAGTCTCTGCTCTTTCCCACCTTGGATATGAACGTGATGTCCCATGGGGAAGCCTGGAGAACTCGCTTCACATAGGTTCAAGGGGGGGGTGGTGGTGGATGAAGATTTAAAAAAAAAAAGAGAGAGAAGGGAAATTAACTTTATTTTTCTGACATACTTTATTCCTTTTCTTTTTAGAGATGGGGTCTCACTCTTGCTTAGGTTGGTCTCGAACTCCTGAGCTCACGTGATCCTCCCGCCTCGGCCTCCCAGAGTGTTAGGATTACAGGCGTGAGCCACCATGCCCAGTCCTAATACTTTATTCTTACTAAGGCTTATTACACTTTTAAATTTTGGAAGAAGGGTGTGGGCTCTAAAGAGAGAGAACATGAAAGATTCTTTTTAAAAATTCACTCAGCTATTGTGTTGGAATCTGAACATGTGATTTTTTCTTCTTTACTTGCCCTGTGTGTACTTAAGAGAATGAGCCATGATTCTTTATTGTTGTTTCTATTGTCATTATAATTAAGTGGAGAGATTTCAAGAGTCCTCACACTTATAAGCAATTCCAAATATTTTTCTTCATTATTTTTTGACCAAAGCCATTTTAGCTTTTTGTCTAATTTTTAAAAAATGTTTACATACTCCATTAACATGCTAATTTCTCACAGCAAGTCCACAAGATGTTAATTTGCTTCCAATATAAATAAAGGTACATATATAATATTAAATTGGGGGAATGATTAATAATTTGCTTCATGAAACACAGATCTGATTGCATTATTTTCCTGCCCCAAATTCTGCCACTGTGACCTTTTGCCTTTAGCAAAGTCTGGGTTGGTTAGGCAGGGCTCCAGAATACACTTAAATCACCCAACCTTGAGTCTAGTCTCAGCCTAACTCAGAGCTCATCACTCACCATTCGCTTTACCTGCCACACACAGTTCATATTCATGTCCTTGGGCTTCCTTGGGCTCTCTTGACTGAACCTTGTACTCACAGATACCTCCAAACCTTTCTCTCACTTGGTTTCCTTGTCCTAGATTGTCTTCTTGAAAGAAAATTTTATTCTTCATCCAAGATTGAGGTCTCTGAGAAACATCCAGATCAAAATGAATATATTTTTCTGCTATGACTATGATGACATTTTGCTTTGTATTATAGACAGCCGCATATACTACTGCCTTCTTTATGAGATCTCATATTCCTTGAAAACCACACTAAATGACTGAATCCAATACTAAGTCTATAGGATTGAAATAGGTATTATTTGTCAAATGTATATGCATACTGCTCCATTTTTAGATGTTTTTCAATATTCGTATTTATTGTGAATATTTCACAGAAAATATTCTGTGAAATATCAATAATCAACTCCAAATTCTCTTCTGACCCATGCAAACAAGAACCTATGCAAAAAACAAGTTATTCAGTAATCCTCCATAATTGTCTCAAAAGAAATTCTGCACATTGACATATGAATTTGTGTGAAAGTGCTTTCAAAATTGTAAAGCATAATACTTAAACTGGCTGGCATTACATAGAGAATTTTCGGTATCGACCCCGAAAACCATATTCCCTTCTCCCTCTTCTCCAGCCATGGAAATCATATTATTACATGAATTTTTACAAGCCATTTTTCTTCTTTTATGGGTAGGCATACTTTTGTAGCGCTTGTGAGATCAGGCCACCAGCCAGGTAAACAAGCACACTCAATTTTTCCTGGACAAGATACCTGCTCTAGGCAGGCAACTAGTGAAAGTACTGCTGAAAGTACAAAACGTATCTAATAAACTGGAGGATCTAGCTAATAAGATTTCCAGGCAGACTGTTCAAGGGATCATGTTGCTTCCACTTGCTGTTTAACAGTAAAATGGAAAAGAAGAGAGATAAACTAAAGGAAGGTCTGTGAAGTATAAGGGAAATGGGAATTGCTAGTTTTACAAATCCCAGACTGTCTACATAGAAAATGGTGATAAAGCTAAAAATGGCTCTAGGACAAAGACCCAATCCAGAGGGCTGTCAGGAAAACATGGTATAAGGAAGCACTTGAAGCTATGACTGTACACTTTTTTGTTAAGATCTCAAACATGGCTGGGTGTAGTGGCTCACACCTGTTATCCCAGTGCTTTGGGAGGCAGAGGTGGGAGGATCGCTTGAGGCCAGGGGTTTGAGACCAGCCTGGGTTACACAGTGAGATCCCTATCTCTACAAAAAATGAAAAAAATTAGCCAGGAGTAGTGGCACAAGCCTGTAGTCCTAGCTACTCAGAAGACTGAGGTGGGAGAATCACTTGAGCAAAGAATTCGAGGTTATAATGAGCTGTGATTGTGCCACTGCACTCTAGCCTGGGTGACAGAGTGAGACCATGTCTTTAAAAAAAATTTTTCATAAGTATCTAATGTGTAGTCAGAGGCCCATTCAGACAATGAGGCTTATGAGAAACCTCCCCTTGGTAGTATGGGTCAATCACCCCCGCCAGCATGGTAACTCCCTTCTTGGCCCATTGACTCAGAAACATGAAGAGCCCAAAGTGGCCTGGTGGCAGTCTTAATTTCAAATTCAATAGAATTATTGTTTGTTTCCCGGCAGAAGCATTCTTCTCTCTGGAATTAAGACCTCTAGGCCAGCAAAGCACAAAATCACAGGAACGCGGGCAAAAAGCTTGCTAGTGGGTCACCAGGGAGGAATAGTGAGTGGTGCCATTCCCATTTCCACCCCTTGATTCCTGGATCCATGGATCCTGGCTATCAGGGAAATGTCACCATGTGTTAGACACTGATCTGGAGCATATACAGCCTCTGCAGAACCTTGTCCCATCCCTGAAAGGTATTTCTAGCTAGCTGGCACTGTAACTGAGTCTTCAAAAGGCCAGTCACTTCAGGATGGTGGGGAACGTAGTATGAAGTGAATTTCATGAGCATGGGTCCATTGCTGCACGTCTTTTACTGTGAAGTGAGCCCCTCAATCAGAAGCCATGTCTTGTGTAAATACTGAAATGGTGCATTAATAAGGCATTCTGTAAATCCATAGATGGTAGTTTTAGTAGAAGCATCTCATGCAGGAAAGATAAACCCATACCTTGGTTAAGTGTCTATTCTAGTAAGTACAAAACGTTGCCCCCTCCATGACAGAAGAGGTACAGTGTAATCAACCTGCCACAAGGTAGCTGGCTGATTACCCTGGGGAATGGTGCCATTTGGGGACCTCAGAGTTTGTCTCTGATGCTGGCAGATGGGGCACTCAGCAGTGGCTGTAGCCAGGTCAGCCTTGGACAGTGGAAGTCCACGTTGCCGAGCCCGTCCATAACCTCCATCCCTGCCACCATGGCCATTTTCTTCATGAGCCCACTGGGTGACAACAGGGGTGGCTGGCGACAAAGGCTGACTGGCAAACACAGAAAATTTCATCCTAACCACTTTATTAAAACCCTCCTCTACTAAGGTTACCCTTAGATGAGCATTCACATGGGACACAAATATCTTTACATTTATTTCCTATTCCATATACATTTTCCTTATATTTATTTGTCACAAGTTTTCCAATAATCTTCTTTTCAAGTCCTTGACTACCCAGCCAAAACACTGACCACAGCCCATGAATATCCAATTCATAGGATGTAGCCGTGTTATCTGGGACCCACCAGTCAACTCACACATCTGGCCATTTCTCCTTTCAAGCAAATGCACAACAAGGTGCACTCTTTGAAGTCCTGCCCACTGGGAGGCTTTCCATCAGCTCTGTCTTTGAGGGATGTCCAGGAACAGGCTGGAGTGCTGCTGCTGTCCACTTTTGCGTGGTGCCTGCATACTGTGCAGAGCCATCTGTTAACCAGGCCTGAGTCTTCTCTTCCTCTGTCAGCTGATCCTAGGGAGCTCCCCACGGGGCTCTAGGGAGAGAAGGCCGTGCAGCAGGAGTGGCATTTGAACCACAAGTAAATTACTTGTGCCTTCAGGGCCTCCTCGGGTCTGATCATATGTTGATGACTTCCATTTGATGACGTTATGTTGCTGGGCAATCCCCACTTTATGGTTTGATGGGTCAGATAACACCCAGTTCATGGAGGGCAGCTCGTGTCACATGATAACTTGGTGGCTGATGGTCAAGTGGTCAGTTTCTACTATGGCCAAGTAGTAGGCCAAAAGCTGTCCCTGGAAAAATAAGTAGTTATCTGCAGCTGGCGGCAGGGCCCTGCTCCAAAACTGCAAAAGCCTGCGCTATTCCGGCAGCACCCCTGTCTGCCACTGGCATTTCAAGCACCATTTGGTCTGCGGATCATAGAACCCGAATGTCAGCTTGCACAGCCACCTAGACCTATCACAGAGCCTTCTCTCATTCTGGGCTCGATTCAAAACCAGCAGCTTTTTGGGTCACTTGGTAAATGGACCGGAGTAACACACCCAAATGAGGAATACATAGTCTCCAAAACCCAAATAAGCTGGGCATTGTGCAGCTTTCTTGGTTGTAGAAAGAAGCCAGATTCAACAACTTCTCCTTTGCCTTAGAAGGGATATTTCAACATGCCCCTGCTGGACCTCTAGAAATTTCACTGAGGTAGAAGACCCCTAAAGTTTAGTTGTATTTTTTTTTCATACCTCCAGGCATACAAATGTCTTGTCAATAAGTCTAGAGTAGTTGCTGCTTCTCATTTGCTAGGTCCAATCAGCATAATATCATTAATATAATAAACCAGTGTGATATCTTGTGGAAGGGACAGGCAGCCAAGATGCCCGTGAACTAAATTGTGCAGAGGGCTGGAGAGTTGATATATTCTCAAGGTAGGGCAGTGAAGGTATATTAATGGCCTTGCCAGCAAAGAGCAAACTGCTCTGGTGGACACTATAGACAGAGATGGAGAAAAAGTCATTTGTCAAATCAATAGCTGCATATGCTAGGTAACGAGGAATATGTTAATTTGCTCAAGCAATGAAACCATGTCTGATACAGCAGCTGCAATTGGAGTCACCATTTGGTTAACCATATGATAATCTACTGTCTTCCACACAGGCCAAATAGAAGAGCTGAATGGGAATGTGTTAGGAATCACCACCCTTGCATCTTTGCCGCCTTGATGGTGGCACTAGTCTCTGCAGTCCTTCCAGGGCATTGCTTTTGATTCACTATTGTCCCAGGTAGAGACAGTCATAATGGCTCGCGCTTGGACTTCCCCACCGTAATAGCCCTCAGTCAACAGGTCTGGGCACCAACATGGGGACTCTGCCAGCTGCTGAGTATGTCTATCCCTATTATTCATTCTGGAACTGGAGAAATAACCACCTGATGGATTTGGGGACCCACTGGATTCACTGTGAGATGGACCTGAGCTAAAACTCCACTGATTGCCTGACCTCCATGAGCCCCTCTCAGACCACAGGGCCACAGTGATGGTTTGGTCTCCACAGTAGCAGTTCAGAGCCAGTGTCCAGGACTTGCCAAAAGTTCTGATTATTTCTTTTCCCTCATGCACTGTTGTTACCCTTATAAAAGACTGTAGGTTTCTTTGGGGAAGGTTGAGAGATAGATGATTAGTAAAAATTTTTGATGCTGTACCAGAGTTCTTCAAGGGACCCAGCCTCTCACACATTCAAGTGGCTCTGGGTTTGTAAACACTCAAATCTCAGAATTGATTGAGGAGCCATGACTCTCTGTTTTTATGATTCTAATTATGCTTTTGTTCACGCGATCAAGAACTTTTATGCTTATACAGATCAAGTAAAAATTTAGTACAATTTCTATTTCTCTTTTAGCAACACCATGATTAACCAGCCAGTGCTACACATAAGCACAAGTCAGACTATTCTGATTGCTGCTTTGACCCTGCTGTCCACTGTGGCAACCGTTGCCCACCTTGGCTTTGGTGGTTGCATCTGCCACTTCGCTCCTCCCTCCCTGGGATCCAATTACTCTCATTGCATTTAAATTTTCAGGTTGAGTGGCTGTGGTTTTCACTATGAGGTCTTGCCTGCAGAACAGATGCTGGAGCTCCTCTCACTAATTTATTTCTCAAACTGTTGGTGAAAGTTATGTCTCTCAGCATAGATGAGTAGGTCTTAAATGACAAATCCATTCTAACATTTCAATCTCATTTAATCTTTGAATCTCTTCCACCACAATAAACCAAGCAAAGTTAGACAGTTCCAATTTATGAATATTGGGCCATCTTTTGTTCTGCGTTTCAGCCAACAAACCAAACAAACTGATAAAAGTCTTTTCTAACTCCATCAGTTGTAACATTAAATGCAGAAGCTCTGCTTAGAGAGCTTATAACAATCAATTGACCCAATCCAAATTTATGTTCCTCCCATCATTATTCCACACTCATAATGTGCATTTCTGCACTTGTCCCCTGAATTTCTGCTTGTATAAATTCAAGTAGTTCCTTTGAAGTGTAGTGCACTTCCCCTTGGTCCCACGTTGTACTTCATCTTTAGGGGCCTCATGGGACTTGAGTCTAGTTACATGCCTAGAAGCAAAGAGCGATGGCAAGGTAGGCATGAGGTGCACCCACACTGCTTGCATGGCTGCTGTCTCCAGAGAGACTGTTACCATTTCCTCAAGCAACAGCGTTGACCTTCTCCAGTGGAAGCAGAAAGGCCAATCCCATTGTGAGTGCAGAGGCCATTCCGCTGGGGTAGGGAGGAGATATCTCTTCCACTGGCAAAGAAGACTCTTTAGAATTGAGGGGTTCAATGTCCCCAGCTGCAGCAGGGTCTCCCCCGACACACCTCCGTTCCAATTTACAGGATCTCATTCTTTCCCAGTCAATGCCCTTGCTTTAACAGCAGACACTCTGCAAGGCTGTGAGTTCAACTTGCATTGTAATCCAGTCAATCACAGGATGCGGCTCTGAGTTTGTTTTTGAGGAATTTCAGTACTGCAGCTACAGCAGATAAGGCTCTCCTTCAGGGCACACCTAGAAGTCCTTAGGTTATTTATGTGGTGCTTGAGGTAGAAATTTGAATCCCTGAGCTCAAATTCTCAAATTTTCTTTTTCACCCCTTTTTCCAGTGATGTTAGGAACAACCAGCCAACATCACTGTATTCTTTAGTTTTCCAAAAGTGTGCAAAAGTATTATATGCAAAGTCACTTAGCTCTTTGCTTCTTATAAGTCACTGAAAAGTTGTGTCAAATGCAGACATTCTGCATATCTCTATAAACAGTTTACACCACTGTTCTCTTTACTACTAGAAATAGAGTTAGCATCTTGACATCATGTCAGATTAGAAAGCCAGTTAGAAACCCCGAAACGTATTCAGCAAACTCTTCCTTAATACTGTTTCTCTAGAACCACTCTCAGTACCAAAATCTGTATTCGTCAGGGTTCTCCAGAGAAAGGGACCAATACGACACACATGTATGTATATGTATTTGGAGAGAGAGAGAGATCTGTCTATCTATCTATCTACCTATCTATCAAGATAATTACTATGGAAATTGCCTCAAGTGATTTTGGAAGCTAAGTAGTCCCATATTTTCCATCTTCAAGCTGGAGAGCCAAGAAATCCACTGGTGTAATTTAGTCTGAATCCAAAGGCCTGAGAACCAGGAGCGCTGATGTTTGATGACAGGAGAATATCTATGTCCCAGTTCAAATAGAGAGAACAAATTCACATGTTTGTTATTCAGTTTTCTCATCTATTTATGCCATCAATGGATTGGCTGATGCTTGCCCACATTGGTGAGAGTGAAGTTTCTTTACTTGGTCTACTGATTCGAATGCTAATCTCTGCTGGAAACACTGCTCACAGACACGCCCAGAAATGTTTTACTTCTACCCAGTCAAGTTGACACATAAAATTAACCATCACTATCATAAAGGGCATTACGAATTCCTGCTTGATCTCTTTCGCAGCTGACTCACTCTGGGGGAAGCCAGCCTATGTTTGTGAAGACACTCAGCTTGACTGTGGGGTGAGCTGCAGGAAGAAGAACTGAGGCCAGGACCAACTTGCCAGATGTATGGGGAGCCATTTTGAATGTTAGGCCTTCGTATAACTGCAGCCATGGTCAACATTTCAATTGTAACCTTTCTAAAAACCTCTGGGCTCAGAACCACTCAGATAAGTCGCTCCCAAATTCACAACCCACTGTAGTAGTTATTTATTCATGCATAACCAATTATCTGGAAACTTGGTGGCTTAAAGAAATAAATTGTTTTTTGGTTTGTTTTTTTTTTTCAGTTTCTGTGAAGCAAGAATTATGAGTGGGTTAGCGAGGTGTTAATGGCTCAGAGTCTCTGATGAGGTTGAGGTTTAGATATTGGTTGGGGCTGTGCTCATCTGAAGGCTTGACTGGGACTAGGGGATCTGCTTCCAGGATGGCTCTCTCCTCGGGCTGCTTGAGCATCCTTACAATATGGCAGCTGGCTTCTTCCAGGGAAAGTAATCTAAGAGAGGGAGCAATACAGAAGTCACGATGGTTTTTATGACCCAGCATTGGAAGTCACATGTTGTCTTATCCACACTATCTTATTGGCTGCACAGGTCAGTCTTATTCAATATAGGAGTGAACTGCAGAAGGATGTGGAAACTGGGAGGTGGGACTCGCTTGGGTCATCTTGGAAGCTGGCTACTACAGTGAGATAACAAATGGTCATTATTGATTTGTGACACTTAGTTTTGTGATAGTTTATTATGCAATGATAGATGATTAATACACAAATAGACAGATATGGAATATTTTGGTTATTCCTAATAATTCTGAGTGAAGAATGTTAATGCTGCCTCCCTCCCCTATCCATGAGGAACCAGGCTAGGTCATGGACCAGAAGGGCACACACGTGCTCCTGTTTCCATAAAGCTGTCTAGTGGGAGTATGGTCCTGGGAGCCCCAGCATCTCTGGAATTGGTTTGACATCCTAGCCTCTGGTACTGGGGCATAAATCTTGGCAATTCATCAGCTAGTTTTATTCATCTATTTTCTAATTTTTCAATGGTCAGGTTTTATAGTTTTGCCTAAATTCCAATCTTGGATTATAAAGCCTTTGTGTTCCTTCTGGTAAACAATTGCCATATGCCTTTAGAACAAGATTTTTATACCATGCTTTTTCATATATAAAAAATACTGGGTTTGTTTCCTATCCAGGCTTTTTTCAGAACACTATAATTTAAATCAGTCTCCCCAGATAGAAGCATAGAAAAAGACAAGATCAGGGAAGTACAGCATGTTGTTTCCAACAAGGTGGAAAATTCATCTGGAATGACAGAAATCCTGGGTAATGACGAATCTCTGAGGATTCATGTGTCACAGCAAACTAGCTGATTGGTATGTGCAATTGAGCTATAGCATAATATCAATACTTACACTCCCTTTTGAATTGAAAATGAGGCAATTAAAAGTTACTAAATCCCTTGTTTTGAATTGTTTCTGGTCCCTTTGGGTTTGCCATAGCCCAGTTTTTTTGCTTTTTATTTTCAGAAGCCCTGTCTTGCAAATTTGAAAGTTCATAGACTCAATTTTGAAATGGGCTTTATTCCAGAAATAGGTTTTACTTTATTATTTTGCACTGCCTCTGGGGATATCTTGACAAAAATGGCAAAACCCAAAGACTTCCTGAAGGCTAATCTTTTTTCTGGGTCATATGATTCCTTTCAGTTTTCATCTGCAGAGGGTTTTCTGATAACAATAGGTTTGGCTGTTGGTGAACTGGAGAAAATCCTGTTGCTTTAGTGGTAACAATGAGTGGAATTCCAGTGCAGTATGGCTATTTGCTTAATACAATAGAAGTTGCTGCAGACTGGACTTGCAAGTGTCAAATAGACTGTGTGGGAAAATCTATATTACTGCAACTGAGTCAACAAACAGTTCTGAATGCAAAAATGCTGATAGCACTGTAGCAAGCATTTTGGTCAACTTCAATTCATATCCAAAGATTAAGCTGGATTAAAAAGATCCCTATGAAGAAATGGTTAAACATTAAAAACAGCAGGGATCTTAAAACTAAGAGATGAATAGAAAGGAGTCAGTGAAATGAAACATTAGAAACACAAAACAATATGCAATTAATAATACCTGTCTCAGAAGCAGGTTTATTATAAGGTAGAAACCACAAAAGAACAAATGATCAAAGAAGATACTCAAGTCCTCAAGCTCATTCCTCACATGCATCATGAAGTGTAAAACAAACAGTGATTAGATTTCAGAATGACACTCTACTTTCCAATATTTTTAAACTTTTAGCTCTGTTGGGTAAACAGCTTCCAAAGTGAATATGGATTCACTTGAGCCTGATGCTCCTGAGTTAATTGGCCAGACACAGGTTTTCAGTTATAAATTAAATAAATCATTGCCTGACATCACACAGGTTTCCAGCCCAGCAATACTTAGGAGGTTCTGGACCAGGGGCAAGTCCCAGACTAGGAGTTGGGAAGGAGACTGGGTTACCTAAGCAATTTGGAACAGTCCAGTTTAAGGTTATAAGCCCTGATTTTCCTTATTGGCACAATGCAAGTCTCAATTCTTTCTTTTTTTTTTTTTTGAGACAGAGTCTCACTCTGTTGCCCAGGCTAGAGTGCTGTGGCGTCAGCCTAGCTCACAGCAACCTCAAACTCCTGGGCTCAAGTAATCCTTCTGCCTTAGCCTCCTGAATAGCTGGGACTACAGGCATGCGCCACCAAGCCCAGCTAATTTTTTCTATATATTTTTAGTTGGGCAATTAATTTCTTTCTATTTTTAGTAGAGACGGGGTCTCGCTGTTGCTCAGGCTGGTTTCGAACTCCTGACCTTGAGCGATCCGCCAGTCTCGGCCTCCCAGAATACTAGGATTACAGGCGTGAGCCAGCATCCAGCCAAGTCTCAATTCTTTACCTGCCTGCTTCACAAGATTGTTGAGAGGGTATAAAATGTAATTACACACACACACACACAGACACACACACATGAAAGCACTTTAAAATCCATAAAGTTCAGGATCCAACACATTGTCTTTGATCAAAACAAAAATAAGAATAATAAATTCTAATATTTAAGGGAAATATTGTTGTCGTTATGCAAATGATGTTGCTGATGATATCATATCAAATGACATCACTTGCCATAGGACAAGCACGTAGAAAGGAGTGGATGGATCCTGAGTCTGGTTAGGTTTTGGGATTCCAAATTGCAGGCTGTTAGTTGCCATGCTGAAACATGGGGGGAAGAAGGAAGGGAATGAAGGTGGACTTCATAGATATGGGGTATAAGGATCTTTTTAATCCCTGAGCATGTGGATAATATGGTTTTCCTTAGAATTCTTGGGAGATACTTGGGAGACCAAGCAAAAGCTTGCCTGTGTATACCAAGTGTTCTGATCGTTTAAAAATGGTGATTAGTATGTGTCCTATAGGTTTGAGTTTTGGTCTGGCATAAAACCCAGTTAAAGTCATGATGGAAATGAAGCTTAAGTTTTAGGTGCAGTCATTTGGAGCAATTCATACTTTGTTTCAAGCTAGCTATTCAGCAAGGGATGTTACTCGTCATAAAAGGACTGCAGAGAAGGTGGACCAGTGAAAATACTTAAGTACAGCTCTAAGACAGGGTTTCTCATCCTCAGAACTATGGATGTATTGGGTTGCATATTTCTCTGTGGTGGATCTGCCTTGTGCATTGCAGAATGCCAAGCAGCATCCCTGGCCTTTGCACACTACATGCCAGCAGCAAACATCTTTCTACTGTGAGTCGTGACAATCAAAAGTGTTTTCAGACATTGCTGAAAGTCCCCTGGGGTGCAAAATTACTTCCATTTGAGAACCATTGTTTTAAAACATCCTCAAAAAGTAGGAATTATTAGAGTAGATATGTATGGCAGTTGGCTGATCTCCTATGTTACAAGTAAATTCTGTATTAGTAAAAGGTCACTAGTACATTAAACTATTCTTAAAGCAATTTTCAGATTTGCATATGCTTCAAATGGTGTTTTTCAGATTGATAAGAATGTTACCTTATTAGTAGACTACTTTAGAATTTAATCAATGAGAAGAGCCATTCGCTTACTCTGTTACCTTTATTTTAGTTTTACTTGCTTTATTCCAAGTAAGATTCTGAAAATAGTGTAGCAAGAAAAAAAGGTAATACTACATAAAATCAAACACATTAAAATGTAATAAGTAGAGTTTTTTTCTTCAAATTGTATGTATCTGAGATTTTCTTTTCACCATATTAGCAAGACACCTTAAAAAAGAAACAGAATAAAAATGGATTTTTATTCTCCACATATCTCTGACAACAGGATTGTATCACATGCATGTATGTATAGACGTACCCATGGTGGGCTAACTAGTGCCCCTCAAAAATTTACGTCCTCTTGGAACCTCAGAATGTGACCTATATAAAAATAGGATAATTGTAGATATAATTAAATTACAGATCTGGAGATGAGATCATCCTGGTTTTAAGCTGGGTCCTAAATCTAATTATTTCTGTCCTTATAAAAATAAGAGAGGACACAGCCCAGGTGTGGTGGCTCACATCTGTAATCCTAACACTTTGGGAGGCTGAGATGGGAGGATTGATTGAGGCCAGGAGTTTGAGACCAGTCTGGGCAATACCACAAGGTCCCATCTCTACAAAAAATAAAACAATAAAAATAGCCAGGTGTGGTGGTGCATGCCTGTAGTCCCAGCTACTTGGGAGTCTGAGGCAGGAGAATTGCCTTGAGGAGTTCAAGGCTGTAGTGAGCTGTAATCATGCCACTGCACTCCAGCTTAGGCAACACAGCGAGACCCTGTCTTTTTTTCTTTTTTAAAGGAAACATCTTCTAACACTTAAGATGTCCGAGTTATTTTTGGAGACTGTGCTAATGTCTGCCAAGTATCATCGCAGTGCAACATGTTTGCATTGTAGAAGGACAGGGAACACGATGTTGGTAGGTCATTGTCTCTGACCTCTCTAGTTCAGTGGCTTCCACTAACCCAGGTGATAAGCGGATAATCACCAAGCCCTGTGTGATGTACTGTGGTCCAGAAATGCAACAGGAGTTGAGGGAAATCCAGTTCACTGAGTTATTATACCTGGGAAAGCTTTGTCTCAAAGGAAGAAAGCTGATCATTTGAAGTCATATGACTGTGGGATAGGCAGAAGACTGACCAAACAAAATTAGGCAGGGTACGGTGAAGAAGACCCAGAGTGAAGGAAGAAGGCCTGTAAAAAGAACTCAGAGAAGATGGAGCCAGAGTGGATGAAGAGGCAGCAGCATCTCATGGGCCTTGGAGTCAGACAGCTGGATTCAGAGCCTCTTGCCGCATCTTCTTCATTATTAGTTGATGATGTGAAGCTGTGAAGTCTTGAGTGTCACATACTTTATCGACTTCCTGCTTGCTTTGGCCGGGCATTCACATGGGAAGTGGCAAGCATGGGAGGGATGGCTCCTCCTGCGGGTCGCCCCATTTTGCAAGTGAGGAAAACAAATCAGGAAAAACAGTTGTCATGAAATTTGGTGGCAATCTGCTCAAAAACTTTTTTTAAATTGATTACTCGAAAGGCACAGGTGTGTGATGTGTGAAACGCCTTACTCTAGTAACGCCACACTGACGTTGCATCAGAAAGAACGTTTACGAAAATCCCAGGCTAGCTGACTGCCTTTTGAGGGACTCAGTTTTGGTGGAGAGAATTGGGGGAAAAATATCACAAATCTTCTATTTATAAAGTAACATTCTCTCTTTTAAAGTGTTTATGATCTTTAGAAAATGGAATTTAATGTTTATATGTTTATTTTTTGACCACTAGCAGTTAAAATAATGAAATTTGCATTATAATTTATTGCCATATTCCAACATCCAGATATTAAAGAAAATTCTAAAAGGATAAATTATTGCCCTTTTATTGTCTTTTATTGCCCTTTTCCTTATTGATACTGAAGAGAGCTCAGCTCTAAGCTGAATCAACCTGAGATTTTTGAGGTGTGTGTGTATATATACATATATACATATATATATACACATATATATATATATACATTTTAAGCTTAGACTTCAATGGATCTACAGAAAATGTGGCTGGCCAGCATTTTAAAAACAACAGTTATTGTGCAAACATCAGAATCCGCTGTGTCAAATTAGATTAAATTGTTTTATCTGACTTTCATCAACAAAATGCATTCCAAAATCTGTTCTGTCTCGTAAAAAATAAGATCAAGCAATCTCAATGTCGTAATGATGATAAAGTTTTCACATAAGAGGCTCCATGTGTCTTTGACAAGAGATTAAAAAAACAAATTACTTATGTTTAGGGCAAAGTTTATTTCTGATGAGCAAATTTCTCCTGAATACTAGAGGTAGGTTCATCAAGGAAGCAGAAATGTTGTTGAACTTCACAAGGTGAAAAAATCTAAGCCACGTCTTTCCTCTTTCCCCCTATTAAAAAAAATAACATTTTCTTAACTAGCTTATTTTTTGGCACACAAAGAACACTCTCCGTTCCTTTTCTTTTTATTCTGTGAGTTAGTTGACAGGACCTCCAGGTAAAAGAAATGTTTTTAATAAAATATATTCCCTCACACAGTGTGGCGTAGAAGGTAGCTGAGCAAGAATAAAGATGTTATTGCCGGCTCCTCTGAGACGTAGACAATGTTCACTTTAATCTATTTGATTCTCCCTGAATTGCTGATTGCGGCTCTTTTCTCTCCAAGGCACAAAAGGGAAGTGTAATATATTTATATATGTACATATGCAGGATATACAGCCTGTATTAGGCATGCCCCTTGGCTTTCTTCGTTACCTCTCTCTGTTTCTGCCTTTCTTCTCACTGTGAGCTGAAAAATGGAAGCAATTTGCTGGAGCCGTTCCTAAAGCTCTCCCACCCGGCACCTTGAGTTTTATAATTGCCGTGATATTTCACTCAAGCCTGCTGAAATGAGTGAAAACTGTTAGTGGGCTGGAGAGTGAGGGTGCTGATATGCTGACGTGTCATGTGCTGCATTTCTCCTCGGACACAGAGGAATCTCTCGGCCATTCGGGGATTGGTAGCTTTGGTCATATGATCCCCCGTTTCCTCTGAGACCTGAGACTTTAATTGTCATTGTTTAAATTACTCTCGAGACAAAGCATCTTGAGAGGTAAGCCTTCATCCCCTCCTCTGCTTTCTACAGAAATCCACATTGTATGCAAGGATACTTTGGCCCTTGTTATAAACATTAAGCATCCAAATAAACTAGCAATTTTAGCATAATAAGTTTGATCCCTACGTTTTTAATTGTTATGGTTAAAGCCCCTTGTTTCTCTGAGCAATCTGAATTGGTGGTTGGGTCCGAATTCCAGTTTCTCATTGCTTGTCCTGACTTGGCCACTCCACAGCCCTCAACTGACACACCTTTTCCCAAGACAGATTTACTTTCTTTCAGTTTCCAGAAGGTTGATTCCCTTCACTGTTTAATTAATACAGTGACAGCTTCCCCCAGTTGCATTTTAGTTCATAAATCAATCACTACTTCATTGTCACTCTATGATATGTAAATATATTTAATCAAAAAGATTAAATTACCTCTCCACCATTTATAGTGTTGTTCACATGAAAGCTGGAATCAAAGGCGACAGGTCAATGCAATGTGCCTTCATCAGCCCCCAGCCTAAGTCATTCTCCAAATCTCCCTTTGTAGCTCCTGGTATCTTCCATATTTCATGTCTCTAGGCCTCAAGAAGGTTCTGGATGCATTCATCCACTATTTTATGTTGCATGTTCTTTGGTTAGATAATGATGAACTGACAATAATTATAAAAACTCTGAGGCCCTATTTTCATGTTCAGGTGAATACATGAAGCCACTTTCAAATCATTTGTGCTAGTTCAATGTCAGATAGTTCCATTCATTCATTCCATTATTGAGAGGCACCTTGTGGGGCACAGAGGATAAGAGATAACTAAGATATGTTTTCAGCTTTCAGGAAGACTCGAGTCTGAGAGAGCAGGGCAGCCGCATGCACTAGTGGATACACCCTCTTCCTTGCTAGCTTGTTGGGCAGCAAGCTCCTCCATTTCCACTGGCTGGAGGGATAGTCAGTCCTGCCATCATTCCTGTATTTTCAAGAGTGTTCCTTTCGAGGTCTCTGACCTGCAGACTAGATGTTCAGGGTGCACATGTTAGCAGAAGCCCTGACTAAATGAACTTAACAAAATGAGGACATTTATTTCTGCTTCCAAATGTGTGGGACCTGCACCTGAGGGAGTGGTCATCAGTGTAACAAACAAAAAAGCAAAAGGCACAACTTCCATGTGCAAGTGCCCAGTAGGAAAACCTATGCATTATTTATTGCCTTCCAAGCTATGCTCATATGTGTAATAAACTTATAAGGAGATCAATAAGAGATTTAAGAAAAATTATATATATTTGATCTTTATGACATTAAAATGTCAGTTCTTTGACATTTTATATTCTGATTGGAATAAAAACAAAATTACTTGAAAAATATTGTGTGTTTTCTTTGTAATTTATATAATACTATAGACAACGTAAGCTTCAGATACTTAAAGATATTTATTATATATAGCATACCTTATTTCATTTACTAAGGTTCACTCTTTAATATGATTTAAACTAGGTTTTATTCACATTAGCTTTTTGTAATCATATTTTCTATTTGATTTTTAATTTTGTTTCACAGTTGAAGTTTAGCTTTAACATGAACTTCTGTACCTACCCTATCATTTCTCAGTTTTCAGTTAATAAAGCAGAGGGCATTTCCAAAACAAAGTAAAAAGACTATATACCTTATGTAATGTAGTGGGACATATTTATGAATGTAGATTAATTACACTGAGAGATTTCAGTATATAATAGAAAGTGCATGGGCTTTGAAGTAAACTGAATTTGATTTCAAGCTTGTTTTGTCCATTTCCTGGCTGTGTGGTCTAAGGCGTTTAGTAACCCCTCTGATTTTCAATTTCTTCATCTCTAAGGAAGTATGTCAATAGCTACTTTCTAGATTTATTATGAGGATTCACTTAGATAATATATATAAAATGTGATGGAGTACGGTAGAGACATGGTAAATAGTATTCCTTAAAGAGAAGAAACTCAACCAGCATATTAAAATCAGGATAGAGACAGAGCAAACATCATTTTCAAAGCTTTTGTCAAGAACAGTATGAAAAATTAGATCTTTCTAGAACTATATCCAAGATGAGTACTAAAAACACATTGCTCTATTTGAGGACTTGCTTCTGATCCAGCAACTTCCCAACTTAATTATTTTTAGTTGGAAAAATTAAAAATAATTTTTTTAGGAAAAAAGGTCTACTTACAAAAAAGGGAAAAGGAGAAAGAGAAAGAGAAAAAGAAGGAAAATGTGAAGATAAAGACAATAATACTCACTATAAGATTAATCACAAAAATAAAAATGTTTTAATGGAGAGGTTCTTTGGCAAATGTATTTTTTATAGTTTTTTTTAAATCTTAAGATTGTCTTTCCAGCAACATCTATATTAGGAGGGAACTACCACTAATTTCTTTGCTATGATCCCAAATTGGGATAAAACAAAGTTTACAGGCCAGGCATGGTGGCTCACGCCTATAATCCTAGCACTCTGGGAGGCCGAGG
>VBSM01000605.1:7320478-7347279 GCA_008086735.1 Cheirogaleus medius | reverse complement strand
GAAAAGAGATAATAAACAGTAAAGTAGTATTTCAGAAAGTAGGGATGACTTGCTTTAGTTTTTGCATTTTTTAAAGTTTTTTTGTCCCCAAAATTGAAATGTCTTAAATGTTTTTGTTAATTTTGTAAGTAACCTATTCTCATTAAAAAAATATAAATGAGACCTGGATGTGGTGGTGTGCACCTATGGTCCCAGCTACCCAGCAGGCTGAGGCAGGAGGGTCCTTTGAGACCAGGAGTTCGAGTCCAGCCTGGGCAACATAGTAAAATTCTGTCTCTAAAACAAACAAACACACAAAAATCTACACATATTTGTTCTTGTAATAAAATCACATTATATATATTGTTATAGGACCATATATTTCCACCTAGTATATTGCAGGCAGCTTTCCATGTCCATCCACATAGATGTACCTCATTCTTTGTACTGGCTTCACAGTGTTCCACTACGTAGAGGTTTTTTGTTTTTTTTTTTTGTTTTTTTTTTTTGAGACAGAATCTTGCTCTGTTGCCCAGGCTAGAGTGCCATGGCATCAGCCTAGCTCGCAGCAACCTCAAACTCCTGGGCTCAAGTGATCCTCCTGCCTCAGCCTCCCGGGTAGCTGGGACTACAGGCATGCGCCACCATGCCCGGCTAATTTTTTCTATATATTTTTAGTTGTCCAGCTAATTTCTTTCTATTTTTTTAGTAGAAACAAGGGTCTCCCTTTTGCTCAGGCTAGTCTCGAACTCCTGAGCTCAAGCAATCCACCCGCCTTGGCCTCCCAGAGTGCTAGGATTACAGGCGTGAGCCACCATGCCCAGCCGAGGTTTTACAGTTATTTAACCAGTTCCCCTTGGTGATCATTTAAGTAGTTTCCTGATTTTAGTATTGTGCCAGTTTCCTACCAGAACAAAATAGCCAAACTGGGTGGCTTAATACAGCAGAAATGTATTTAGTCTGGAAGTCAGAAGTCGAAAATCCAGGCGTCGGCAGGGTTATGCCACATCTGAAGGCTCTAGGGGAGGATCCTTTCTTGCTTATTTTTATTTTCTAGTGGTTGCTGCAATTCTTGGTGTTCCTTGGCTTTTAGACACATCACTCCGCTCTCTCTCTCTGTCTTTCCACGACCTTCTTCCCTTGTGTGCGTGTGTCTCTTCTCTTCTTCTAGGAACAACAGTCACACTGGAATAAGGACCCACCCTGCTCGGGATGACTCATTTTAATTAACTGCATCTGCATGACCCTGTTTCCAGATCAGTTCACATTCTGAGGTTCTGGGAAGGACGTGAATTTGAGCGGGACACCATTCAACCAAATGCAAGTGTAGTCGTCCCTCGGTATCCTGGGAGACTTGCTCCAGGACCCTTCAGATACCAAAATCCAAGCATATTCAAGTCTTAGCAGTGTGCCCTGCAGAACCCACACAGCTTGTGACTCCTTGGCATACACAGGTTTTGCATTTCACTAACACTGTCTTCTCCGCAGCGTTTGCTTGTGGATGCAAAACCGCCCATGATGAGGGCTGACTGTATCTGTTTTTTAAAAATCCACATTTAAATGGACCTCACCGTTCAAACCCCTGTTGTTCAAGGGTCAGCTGCATTGTAAATCAAGTTCCAAAAAACATATAATATACAAGCTTGTCTGATTAGTTTCTAAAAATAAAATTGACAGATTAAACTGTATGACATTTTCAAGGCTTATAATTCTTATTTCCAGATTTTTCTCCTGAAACGTTACATTCCCACAAGAGTAGTGTGTCTGTGTTTTCCACTTGCTTGTCAACGCTGGGCAGTGTTATGTTTGCCCAGCTGCTAGATTAAAAAAAAAGATATCTCATTGTTTTATTTTGAATTCTTTTGATTATGTATAGGTTGAGCAGTAAAAAAACCCAAAAAACAGATTTATGGTCATTTGTATTCTTTTATGACTTAACCATTTTGGTTCTTTGCCATTATTCTATTGTGGTATGTGTATTTTCCTTAATGTTTCTTAAAACACTTTTAACATATTAAAAGAATTAAGCCTTTATCTGTCTTCTATGTTGCAGAAATATTTTCCATGTTTTGTTGTTCTGTATCCACACTTTCTAGCTAAAAACTTCATTTTTGCCTCAGTGTTTTTATTTTTCATAAAGTCGGATACACTGGTCTTTCCTTCACGACTCCCTTTCCCTAAAATTGTAACACTTCTTTCATCACAGATTTTATGGGAGATTTTCTGGGATTTTTGGCAAAAAACATCCAGTTCCTTTTCAGGCCCAGCTTTGCTTGTTTTGAATTCTGGGCTGTTCCTGACCGGTTACTCCCCCTTTCTGTCCCAGGTGCCTGGCATCTGTTAGGAATTCTTAGAAGGTTCTGGCCCATTGATGTGCCTACACTCTGCTTTCCAGGGTGTTGTAGAAATTTTTCCCCTTATTTTCCTATGTCTTCTGTCATTTCATGGAGTTGGGGAAAGATTTGGAGCTTATCACAGGCTCAATTTGCCATCCAATAAACAGAGGCCCATACTCTTTAAATAATAGGTATTAGAAAATGCTTATTGACTAGGACAATAGACTCATATGGGAGTGGTAGACTATATATGTTCCAAAGGAATTAAATAAATTCTTCTCTTTCTATTTGCAGTTTTGAAATGGCTTAACGAGGCCTTATAAATCTGGACTCTTCTTTTAAAATGAAACAAACTTAATAAACAAACACTTAGAATTCTGATCAAGGCAATATTATAGGTTTTCAGTTGGGAAATATAAGCTTCCATTTAGTATTTAAAATGATAGTTGGTTTTTCACAAAGTATGCTAGTTCCCTGCCTCCCCCTACCTCCACTAACAGTAGTTAACTGCCTACCAAAATGCTACTGTCATGTGCTTTCAATATAAACTGGCCTAACCACTCTGTAGCCCATAGTCAGAGGGTTTCAGCTTAACCTAAGCAATTCCTGCTTTTACTTTAATTGCAGATCTGATTATGTCATACTCTGCTTCACCCTTTAATGGCCTCCTACTGATCTTAGGCTGAGGACCAAATACCAGGGTATGGACTGCAAGAGCCTTTAAGAGGCAGTTCCTGCTTATTCTTTTGCCTTTCAAAGCTCCCAACCCACTGACCTTTCAGTTTTTGACCCGTTCTGCTTCACAACCTTTAAACATGTGGTTCACTCTACTTGGGGTATTTTTCTCCTTAGCGTTGAGCTTCATGTAGGTAATTCCCATGCATTCTTTAGGGATCTTCGGGATCTTTCTCTGGAAACTCCTGGGAAATCTCTCCAGATGCCCCATGGCTAGGTTAGATTGCTCTTTGCTTACAGGCACACCTCTTCCTATTGAACTCCATGGTGTTTATCAAAAACATAAAAAATAACAATTTGAATACCAGCATATGAATTCCATGAAAGCAGAAAACATTCGCTATTGTATCTTCAGTCTACAAAAAATGCCTGGCAGGTAGTGGAAATTTATTTATTTTTGAATGAATGAGAGTAATCTAGGTAATCAAAGTAGTTGTATATGATGGCTAGGAGAGTGAAGTTGAGTGTGGAATAGTTAATTGTGTCAACTAGACATTCTATTTGGTTCCGCAATCATCAAGAAATGCTCTTTTCTCCAAGTCTCTCCGAAAAGACTTGCACTGGAATATTCCATATGTCCCAACAAATAAAAGTAAATAAACAGTTCCCCCAGCCCCTAATATTTATGCTTCTGTTTTCTCCATGGATACATCTTCATTTCAGTCTGAGTTCCATATTTATAGATGTTATTTATTTTTTAATTTGTGACTTCTTTAAAAAGACTTCATGCCTTGTAGGTGGCATGTCTGGGAGGTCCTCCTGTTGCCTGCCTCCTGTCTGTGCCATGTGACATTGTGGCACAGCCACGCCGCTTTCTTTGTGCATGTGAACAGGTCACAGGTAAGCAAGAAAAGAAAATCAAATTTCAAAATGATTATAAATGACTTAGTCTTTCTTAAAGCCCTAACTCATACCATAGAGAGGCTCCACAAAAAGGAACTTCACCTTAAGCATGTTCTTCTTTATGTTTGCACAAATATTATGTGTATTAAGAAAGCATGTTTTGAATTTTTCCACCTACCTTTCATTCTCTCTCTACATTTTTTTAAAAAATAGGATACCATGGCCCTGGTGATGATAATTCAGTAATGTGCTTGAGTCTGCTCAAGAGCCAACTGTTAATTTTTTATGAATTTTGAGAGCCTGTTGACATTAAGTGAGTAACTTGATGTTGGCCAAGGTGGGAACATTTCACCAAGAAAACAGGAAAATGCTACAATTTGGGACTCCTCCAACCCCCTCTGGAGAGCCGGTGGTCATGCCTCCACCAGCACACTATTGAATGATGGAAGAAAAGCTTCCCTCTTCAGCAGAATATATGCTTCTCTGTCCTAGAGTCTCAAAAAGCCACATCAGTACCTGCAGAGTTCCTTTGCCCACATTTGTGCTATTCTAGGTAAGTTTTCATTTCAACTGTATCTTTCACTTTCTGGCCATGTAGGAACCTAAATTATTTCTTAAACACGCACCTTGGGAGATCACAATTAACCTAATTTTTATTAAAAGTTGAGTACGGAAACGTGGGGGAAGCTACAGAAGACCCTTGGGTCCTAATCCTGGCCCCACCCCTTCCTAGGTATATGACCTGGAGCAAGTTACTCACCTCTTTGTGCCTCAGTTCCCTCATTTCTAAAATGAGGATAACAGCATTTCTTATTTTTTCAGACTTTGCAAAAAGGAAATGAAATTATATACACGAGATTACATACATGTGAGTTAGAATGGTGTTTAGCACATTCTGAGCACATTTAAGATAGGCCAGCATGAGATATGATATTTGGTAGGTTAGGTGTATTAAATGCATTTTTGATTTATCATACTTTCAACTTGTGATGGGATTATTGGGATGTAACCCCACTATAAGTGAAGGAGTATTTGTATTATTATTCCAGTTTTTTCTTTTGAAATAATTCTAGGCCTACAGACAAGTTGCAGAAATAGCAGAGAGTCCATGTGTATCTTTCACCCAGCTTCGCCTGATGTCAACACCTTACATGATCAGGGTTTACTTACTGAAACCGAGAAGTTAACACTGATACATTACCATTGACTAATCTACAGACTGTACTCTCATTTGGGCAGTTTCCTCAGGAAGGTTCCTTGTTTTTGCTCTGTGGTCCCTCATTGCACTTAGTTGTCAAATCTCCTCACTTTCCTCTGATCTGTTAGGGTTCCTTAGTCTTCCTCTGTCTCCCGTGACCTTGACACTTTGGTCAGTTATTTGTAGAAAGTCCCTCAATTGATGTTTGTCTGATGACTTTTTTCATGATTAGACTGAGGTTGTACATTTTTGGGAAGACAGCCACAGAGGCATTCTCGTGTCCTCCTCAGGGCATCATTCCGTGGGGTGTACAAGGTGGTCCAGGTGTGTCTCGTTACTAGTGATACTAACCCCACGGAGGGATTAAGACCTATCTCCACCTTAATGTTAGCCTTTTTCCCCTTTGAAATTAGAAAGTATCTTGTGGGCAGGTACTTCAAGAGAATGTATATATTCTGGTTTTTTCATTATTTTTTCAACAACTAATTTTTTTATTATTAATATTTCTTCTTTCCTTTCTTGCTTCCTAATTCTTTCCTGAAACATATATATCACAACCAGCTATGCCAGCTGGTGCTTTTGTGTATCCTAGTAGTTAAAAAAAATGACTTAAAATTAAGTCCCTCACAAACACATGAATATTTTAGTGCTGAGCAGTTGATCAGAGATGGCATCAGAGATGCTTGTGCCTGGAAATCTTAGTTAAGTTGCACTGTATCTCAGAAATGGCCAATGGAAGAGTGCTTTGCTGGCCACAGGTGTTAGCAAAAGATTCTCCAGTTCAATCACATGTCAGCCTCTAGGAATGAAGGAATGCATTTTCATCCTTCCTTCCTTGGGGAGATGCGTTCCATTCATTGCCCCCAAATCAGTAGAAGAGTCAGCCTTCCTGGGCATTCCATGGCTATGTAAACTTGCTTGTTAAGTAAACCCTTTGATGCTTCAGGCACAAAAGGCAGAACTAAAGTTACCAATAAAATGTTCAGTGAATGTTTTAGAAAATTCTATGTGACCATCTACATAGGACAATGATGGGAACATTTGGAGCCAGAGTGTGTATCATATTACTGAGGAGAGAAGAATAACTATCTATCTGTTTATAAATTTCTTTTCAACATAACCCATATCCATGGACTCTACTTGAACGTCCTAGTTCACGTGAACATAAACCAATGTGGCATCAACTCAGTTGGTGGCCTCCTGGTTCCCCTTTCTAATGGTTTGGTGGTTTCCATTGTCTTTTCCCTGTAGTTAGATAAGTAAAAAACACTCAAATGCTGGTGGCTGGTTTCATACATATTAGCTTCTGGACACCACAATAATTGAGATGTCATCTGTCTCTGTTTAAATACTGTGCAGTTTGTATACAGAAAACTCTGGAATTACCTGTTATTCTTTGAACTAAGAGGGTGGGTTAAACACATTCATGCCAAGATGAAACACCGATGTCCAAAATGAACAAATGTTTTGGTAAAATATGAGCCATCAGTTTGAATTCGTACCCATCACACATTCCAAGGTTGGGGAAAGGGATCTATCTGATGGCAGAATATTTTGAGTATTTTCAAGGTCCTTGCAGAAGTAGGGAGAATGAGGTGTTAACAGCAGGACAGGAGTACTAGAAGAAAGGCTTCCGCATCTCATCACATGTCTAGCCTAGGGTCACAAGCCAATGCTAAAATAAAAGATTTTACATCAGGCAAAATTTTCAACATATTAAGAGTTTGAGGAATAATTTTCATTCTCTTTACCAGAGATACAAGCAGACACTTACACGTACACACACACGTACCCATTTCACATGAACTTAACAACACAGAAGCCCAGAATGAAGACCGAGGAGATAAAACAAGAATCTCCTAGATGCAGTACATTCTTATGGACAAGATTTCTGGCCAAATTCTGCAGCCCAGAAAGTGTTAGCATGTTTGGGGAAGATTCCAGGAAATGTGTAAACTTGAGATCTTTTGTTCTGCTTTCTACCTCCAAACTTCCCAATGCTCACAGGTCTCCCTCCATCACTAATCAGAACAAGGGTTCCTTTTTGTCCCACAATAATCTTCCCATTACAAGCTAACCAATTAAAAGTGAAAAATTGTGCTTCAACTGTGAAAAGGTTCCAGCTTCTAAAGCAGATAAACTGGAACGAAAGGCTTCTTTTGTTCACTTTGCTTTTCTCTGGGAATGCTACCTTTAAGGGTTGCAAGAATATAGCATGCAATTATTCTAAAAGGGTATGCTTTGAGATTTTTAATTCATTTTCATCTTCCTTGTATTATGAGAGTGATACTTCGTTTTAAGGCTTTCAGACAACCAGCTTAATTTTCATATTGATTCATTCAGGGACAAAACAAAACTTTGTATAAACTGAATGGAAAATGACTCTTTTGTGGCGAAGAATCTGTGCTTGCATTTAATTATAATGCATGGAAGTGTTCCTTACTAATTAAACATTTAAATGAAGAGGGGGTATAAATAGAAATTTTAAAAAGAGAGTGAGCATGACATAGTTCATCCATCCCAAGATGAAGGTCCTCATCAGTTCTTATTTTTTACCACACCGAAAGCTGACGGGATTGTCAAGGGTTTTAACAGTGTGTCTGCACATTTAGGGGAAAATTTTACAGTGTACATAATCATTGCTAAATTAGCAATATTCTTCACTTACACAGACTTATCAAGGAGGGGTCTTAAAGTGCTTTATTATCTAATTAAACCTCACAACATGCTGCAATTTTATTAATACATAAAATGAGATACAGTACAATCGAGTGTCTGGCTTTATTATATATGATGAATAAAGGGATGAGAATATAAACTTGATTTTGAAAATAGAACACTTCAGCCACTGGAGCATCTACACTGCTACAATGTCAGAGAACACATGTTTCTGTTTATTAGAAAATTTTGGTAGAACATAAAATTCTCTTTATGTAAAAACACTCAGTTTTCACACTTATAAGAAGTAGCAGCCTTATCTTATTGAGTCATTTTGTTAATTACGTGCTGTGAGACCTTATTTGTTTCTGTCTTTCTCTTCTCCTTGTCCTGCTTTTATTCCCAAACACATCTTCTTGAGCTGAAGAGAGGGACAGTCTGCATCTGGTTAACAGAGTGATTCGTGTTTTGCTCTAGGAGAGAATGGCATATACTCTCTTTTTATTTCTTTAGCACAGTTATTCCATCTCAACAGTGTTGCAATGCCTTGGTTTCATGCCTATCCTTTTATCTGCTGTAGAATCCAGCATGAACATAGGCGCTGTTGAGTAGATATTTACTGGAGGAAACAAAAAGCCCTTCCCAGAAGCATTAGGGAATGCGAAAGAATATGTGACATGCCAAGCAGAGGATGGTTAGTCACTACATCTCACACTGTACATGCCTAAGGATCGGGCAGAAATCCCCAGCAGAATGGTCACGTGGAAATACATGCTGCAGGAACATGCTGAGAACTGATAGAACAGAATAAAATCCAGAAAAATTATACACTTATATGAAGATTAGGTGTATGTATCAGTTAGCCACTGATATTTAATAAAACCTCAGTGATTTAAAATAATAGACTTTTGTTATTGTTCATGAATGTGCAAACTAGTTGGGCAGTTCTTCGGGTCACAGCGGGGCTCTCTTGCATGTTTGAGGGTTGGCTAGCTGGAAACTGGTTCAAGGTATCCCAGGCTGGGGAAGGTAGGTTCTTCTATATATGACCTCTCATATTCTTAACTGGCTAATCCAGGCTTGTTGAGAAAGAGAGAGCACAGAAGCATGCCTGGCTTTGTGAGACTGGCACACCATCACTTCTGCTGTACACCTGACCAAAGCAACAAGGCCAGTCCAGAATAAAGGTGGAAAAATAGAGTTCAGCTCTTGATGGGAGGCGAAGGACATGGATGCAGGGGATCCTGAATTAAAAGCCTCAGTGTAATCACTCTGCCGCGGTGTGGGAACACACAAATCGGCATTTCAAGTCAGTACAGGGAGAATTGTATATATAGTGGAGGAAAACAACTAAGTCTAAACTCAAATTAATAAAAATACAAGTGTAATAAAAAAAGTAGGATATTATCTTTATAAACTTGAGATTCAGAAGGCTTTCTTAAGAAAGATACAAATCTTAGAATTTATACTGGGAAGAAAAACAGTGTTGCTACATAGAGAGTTAAAGCATCTATAAAAATATATGACAGTATTAAAAAAAGTTAAGAGCAAAACTTCAAATTTGGCAAAAATATATGCAACTATATCCATAAGATCAATATCTTTAATAGTTAAGAGCTCTTACAAATCATTTTTTTTTACAAAAAATACCAACAACATAGAAAAAAATTTAAGAGGAATGCAGAGGCAACGTGTTAAAGAAGAAACATAAATTGTTAATTAACACATGAAAAGAGAAAAGATCATTAAAACAATAATGAGACAGAAAAGTTTTAACCATTGCATTGCTAAAATTTCAGTATTCCCAAAAGTTGAAGGATAAATTGTCGCTGTCATACACCATTAGCAGAAGTGTGAATCGAAACTGAGTTTCATCTATAAATCATACAGATATAATACCCCTGTAGTAGTTATTGGATTAAATCTATTCTTACATATAATTTTGTTGTTGTTCTCATAGCCATTACATTATCCCTACATGCTGCTTTGCAGATGGTAAAGTTAATTAGAGTTTTTCCAAAATGGTGATGGTAAGCTGTGCCTATAAGTTACAGACCTACTCTCAGATACTTATGTTGCCTTATAAAAGTTTCTTAAACGTTTAACCTCACTGTTTTTATCTGTAAAATTAAAAACAATCTTGTGGTTTTTCTCTTGTAAAAGTTGAAGGTGAGTTAATTTGACCAAAATGACATCCAATTACCTCCTGGGCTCATTAGAGGTGGATGGCCATGTAGATGGCTCCAAAAGTGCATAAAAATGAATATACCTTTCTAATAACAAGTACTTTTTTTTTGAGAGCTGTTTCAGGAATGGTCTCTGGTAGTTAGTAAATACTCAGTAAATTTTGATTGACTACTACTTGTCTTATTTACTGATTAGCTCATTTAGTTCTGACTAGAGTTAGGCTTTAGAAACCAAGCCCCTTATAGGAAAGAACTGATACTCAGAAGCTAAACAACCTGCCCAAGGTTACATATGTAGCAAGCAGCAGGGCCAGATTATACCAAGTCCATCTCTCCCCATTGTTTGTGCTTTTAGCCATATTTAAACTAAACTCAAACGCTAGGTCCATGTATTGCTTGCATGTGTACCTTGTGATGTACAAAGGAACTTAGAACCATGTTTTCAAACCAAAATATTATATATATATATTTTTTTTGAGACAGAGTCTCACTCTGTTCCCTGGGCTAGAGTGCCGTGGCGTCAGCCTAGCTCACAGCAACCTCAAACTCCTGGGCTGGAGTGATCCTTCTGCCTCAGCCTCCCGAGTAGCTGGGACTACAGGCATGCGCCACCATGCCCGGCTAATTTTTTCTATATATTTTTAGTTGGCCGATTAATTTCTTTCTATTTTTAGTAGAGATGGGGTCTCGCTCTGGTTTCGAACTCCTGACCTTGAGCGATCCGCCCACCTCGGCCTCCCAGAGTGCTAGGATTACAGGCGTGAGCCACCGCGCCCGGCCCAAAATATTATATATTTTTAATGAAATCAAATATAGTAAAATTTTTGTGCTATTCTTTAAAAATCCAGTGATAAGCTGAAATTTTTTACAAAGCCAAAATGAATTTAGAAAACTGCAAAAGTGTTGGGGCATTTTCAGATTGCTAAATGAAAGATATTTTAGTATGAAAGTCACGTACACCTTTCCCTAGGCTTACCTGTGTAGAGACCAAGGCCTATAGCCTCCTAAAGTTTGCTGGAAAATCACTGATATGAGGCAGATTGATTAATAGGAGGAAAGGCATACAAATTTATTTAATGTGCACATGTGTGAGCCTTCAGAATGAAAACTCAAAGATACAGGGGAAATTTTCCATTTTTATGCTTAGGTTCAACAAAGCATGGACAGCCATGTAGTAATATAATTGGACAAAAAGGGTATGATCTAATGCTGATAGACTGAGAGAGGAAACCCAGCAATGCCAGTCTGTCTAGATTCTTCTTGGCCTCTTTGAGCAGCATCCTCCCTTCTGGGTGTGGGCAGGGCCATCTCCGGAATGGGGGACTTATGACCTATAGTCAAACAAGGTAAGTCAGACAATTTCTTTATGGCCTGTTTTTACATAGAATAATTTTAGGTTTTATGGCTGACTTTCAGGTTGCCGTGAGTGGTGCAAGGTCAGAGATAACCGGGTCCATTCACGTTTGTGTCTTTCCACAATGTCAGATTTTTATCCACGCTGTTTCCATCATAAAAGCAAGGGATTCCCAAGGAGGCAATTCTCAGTTAGTTCTGCTCGTTCACGCGGTAGTCAGAACCGTGGACAGAGGCTCCACCTCCACAAGTCAGTCAATACTGCAGACCATACATAGTCACATACTTAATCAATATGTACATGTTATAGATTAAAATCTCCACATCAAAGTGACATTTAACATCAAGAGAAAAAGGGGCTAGAAAAAAGGGTTAATGAACTAGTCCAAGGAGAGCAGTGTGGACAAGGAGAATGTCCTGGGCTGATCTGGTCATCAGTGGAGCTGCCAGCATCTTGCAGGGAAGATTTCTTAACTTGGGCAGAGCCTTTAGCAGCAGATGCCGGTTGCTCATCACAAGTGACTGCAGGACAGTCGCTATAGAGATGACCATGAGAAAAATCCTGCTCTTTTCACGGCCCTTGAGTCCTCTGGTGGGGATTGATAGGACAGGGTTACGCCCTGATCTGTTTAGGTGCAGTCTGTAAACGCCTGGTCCCTGTTGGATGATGCCTTTTAAAGTGAGCATTTTTCTAAGATGGAGTCACTTTTGTCAAGGGTGCTGTCTGCAGAGGTTCTGGTTTCTATGACCTGCCTCAGGGAAAAGGGATTTTAGTTTCTGTGACTAGCTTCAAGGAAGAATGGGACTGAGAGATAGGAGGAGAGAAGTTCAGAGAAAAACTCTTTCTTTTGAGGCTGTTTCCGAAGACTTCATTTTAGGTACTGTTGTCAGGGTTCAGGGTCTGAATTGTCAGTTCTTGGCGCACTCATGGCCGAAGAATGACCAGGAACACCAAAGTAAGGCAAGCACGAAAATGAGTTTTACTAAGGAGAGAAAGGTAGGATTATAGAGCAAGAGCAAGAAACAGGTTTACCGAGCGTGACACATATGTAACAGATGACGACCGGACCCATTGTCACGGCAAAGGGAAAGCAAAAGGAAGGAACTGGATATGGGCTGCGTCTTGTTTTATAGTGCCTGGGTTGGGACCTCCCTCGTGGTTCAGAAGTCACCATGGAACCACTTGGATTGGACAGTTGGGAGTTGTGTGACCTGAGTGTTACTACACATGCGGGTTGTTCTAGGTCACTTTCCGGGCTCTGTGGTACCTACGCTGCTTGGCCTGTGGGCTAGAGAGTCCTCTGCGTTCTTTTGCAGTTGGCGTGCTGAGTTCTGATTGGCAGATTCGTGGGGTGTTCCCTCCTCCCCACACATGGCAGCCACTCGGGACAGGATTACAGTGGGGCAACACCAGGCAGGGGCCCACTTTCATCACTGGCAGACCTGGAATCCCTGGCTATCTACCTAACACCGTTTTCTGAGTCCTAACACCTGGAACAACCTATTAACAGGAAAGAACAGAAGTCAAACTATTTTTAACATCATTCATATATATTTAAATGATTATTTCATCAATGAATGAAACAATGTGAAACAACTTTATCTGTAAATGATAATGTTACAGCAAGTGTTACAGCGGGTGGTCAGGAGGACAAACCAAGTGGCACACGGAGAGTCGGACAATCAAGGTTTATTTCCCTGGCAGGCTCAGAGGGGCCTTGCCACCAAATTCTGAGCACCGTCTACCCGATTTTCCCCACTTTTATTAAGTTGGCGTGGTCCGAGGGGTGGGGTACCAGGTGTAGGTTAGTTGATGTGTCAGCAGTAGGTTAATATTATGTTGATGCGCCAGGCAATATGCTGATGCCAGGCAATAGACTAGTGGATGGGCCAGGAAACAGGTTAGTATTATGTTGAGGTGGGTCTTCCGTGAGAAGTGGGGTCTCCCCAGTGCCTGATGAGCCAAGTAATAGATGGGGGTTTCCCTTATCAATAATGTATCTGATTCCTACACTTTTATCAAATTAGAAAACATATTTCTTGCATGGTTGAGAATAACCATAAGTCACTATAATTTTTATCTCTTCTTTACTGGTTTTCTAGTACATGTAAGGATGGTTCTCCATCGGTCAGCTCACTGCGTTCCAGCATCTCCCCCACTAAACTCGTGCCAGGAGCCTTCATCAGTGAGGGACCCCACAGTGCCACAACCCTTTCTCTGAGCAGAAAGCATTCCAGGGCTTTTTCCTGTTAACGTTTCAAGTAACAGAAGGGCAACTACATGAGTCTTTTATTTGTTTGTTTTGTCTCCTTACTTTGGAGATCTAAGTGGAAGAAACACTGGAGGTTTTTGATTTTTATATTCATTGAGTAGCATTAGGTTCATAGAATGGTTTTTAAAATACCAGATTACACTTTGCTTCTTTAAGAGGAAATGTGAAGATTCTGAAGGCTCAGTTCTGCTACAGGCACAAATATAGTTATTTATTTTCCAAAGCTCAGTGTAGTAGGATATCAAAGTAGTTTATAATCATCCAAACAAATACCCCTTTGGAGACTTCTGGGTTAGGAGGGCTGAAATGTTTTCCTTAGGAGGAGGGGACTCATTCATCCGTGAATCTGTTTTTAGGTCTTGAAAAATCTGTTCATTTGCATAAATAACCACTAAAGAAATGTAAATGACTAAAGAAGGATTTCATTATCATAAACCTCTCAGACTACCTGAAGGGTTTGGAATGCAGGCAGATCTGGTTTCAAGTACCTTCTTACCTTTAAAAGACAATTATCTTAGGCATTTCTGGAGAGAAAAAGAATGCTACGATGTTTCTTGGCAACAGTGCTTTCATATTAACTAGCTGGATCCTCAAAATAAAGTGCATTTGAACAGCTCCTTTTGACTATTTGTATATTAAATATCTATGTGCAAAATCCTCCTGTGTTTCATTGTGCATGTGGGAATTAGGTTGCACTGAGAACATTTTCTGAATTACTCCTGCAAAACCAATGATTATAGGAAGACTAGACTAATCAGAAAGCCTCTCTGTAGCCTGGTACGTTTTGCAAGGCACCAGCACACAGATTTCATTTTGCTCACATCATGAAAAAGGAAACTCACGTGGATTTAAGAGGGAAAATGTCGGATCCATGATGGCAGCACTGACTGATGCAGAACATGAGCCCGGGACGCTGAAAACGAGAAGGCATTCCCTTTCAGTGCTGCGTGTACAGGCACAGCGTGTTTAGCAAACACAGAATTAGCAAAGGGTGAGATTGAGCAGCTGATTAGCATGCTAGGATTTCATCCTTGGGCTCTGCCAGTAGGGCCTGCTCAGGTTTCAAGGACTGGGGGTCTGTGCTTCAGCCAAACTGCTTCCAGAGATTAGTTCACTTTAGAAAGGGCACTGGAAATCCTCAGCCCAACTGCGTGTGTGTGTGTGTGTGTGCGCGTGTGCGTGTGTGTGCGTGCGTGTGTGCATGTGTGTGCGCGTGTGCGTGTGTGCATGTGTGTGTGCGTGTGTGAGTGTGTCGAGGATGAGCTGTACATAGGCTATTCTATACACCTCCCAGAGGCGAGTCTCCCTCTCTTATCAAATTTCCAAGAATGTTTCTCCCCTCCCCTGGCTTCCACTGCTTTGCTCCATGCCTGAAATAGTTTCCTCAAGCGCAGCTGCTGATGTGATTGTCTTCTCATTTCATCTGCTTCCCCATTATTTTTCTCCTTACTTCAATCTAAGCAACAGCACCATGACATCTAGGGAGAAAAAAACAAATAAGGCGTTTCCATTCTGGTTAAAACAGAGAAAGCACACTTACCTCCTCGTTGTCCCCCATTAAAAAGAAAAAGAAGTTAAAACCTAAATTGAAATGCTCAGGAAGTCAGGTATTTTTAAGCCAGAAATCACTCAGCTCTGTTTTTCACCAGAATTCTCATTTGATCACATTGCTCCTGGTATTTCATAGATGTCAGTCTCGTTTTTTCACTGAGATAACCAGTGTGGGACAGTGTTATAGGTGTACATTTATGTGAGAAAATGTATTAAGGTAGATGATCACAATGATAATGTCTCTTGTCATCTAACCTTTTTTAAATTTTCTATTCTGTAAAAGCTTTTGAAAATAAGACAAATATTGAAAATATGAAATGATAATACTATTCATTATTTATCTGATCCAGAAAAACAACAATTATAGATGATATTTCATGGATCTATATAACAGACATTGCATTAAGCTTTTTACATATATTATTTCATAAAATTCTTCCATCAACTCTATGATATAAGTTTTATTATTATCCATATTTTATAAACAAAAGCTAAGTGCTAAAGAACTTTAATAATATCCCAAAGTCTCTCAGCCTGGCGAGCTATAAGTGGTGGAGATGATCTATTTAATGCCTGTCCATCATTTGATGTTGCCATATAGTTGCAAAAGTAAAACAGTAGTAGAAGCAGGATTGTGCACTTAGCAAGTTGTCTCGTGATTGAGTTCAGGACACACCACCCCAAAACGTAGCACCTTGGCATTTGAGGAACCAGTAGAAGCAGAAGGGTCTCTCTCACCTTCACCTTATTCTTGAAGTAGACCATAAAACCTAAGAAAGTCACTCTCTGACTTTCTTCCACCCTTCTCCTCTGAAGCAGGTCAGAAGACCTTCATTCCAGAGGTGCCGGTCTTATACCTGGAGGAAAGGAGCCTCGGTATCTCTGAAGACACAGAGAAGAATCTAACCACACAAGCCTTGCTAATCTCCCCCCAGTTTACTACCATTAGGTCATACCCTTTTGTCCAATCATACTTCTCCACAACTGTCTAGTCTTTATTAAACCCAAGCATAAAATGAGCAAATTTGTCTGTTTCTTTGGGTTTTGATTTCCTTATGAGGGCTCCCATGTTGTGTTAATACTTAAATAAGTGTGCAGCTTTTCTCTTGCTAATCTGTCTTTTGTTCTAGGAGTCTCAGCCATGAACCTAGCAATGGGGAAAAAAGATATTTCTTTTCAATCCCTACGCCAGCTATCTATGATTCTTAAAAATTGATGTGGGGTGGCTTGGGATGATGTTAGGGGCAGGTGTGTAGAAATAGTTAAAGAAGATTATGTTATCAGCAATTGCAGCATAGAAAAGATTTCTCACCCATTGCAAGGTTCATGGTTAAGAAACCAATAACAAAAGACACTCACAGTGAAAATCGTACACATTTACTTATTAAGTTTTCCGTGACACGGGAGCCTTCAGAAATGGAGACCCAAAGAAAAGGGGAAAACTGAATTTTTATGGACGGTTGTATAGAAGTATGATTGGAGAACAAAAGGGCATGATCGAACAGTAATAAACTGCAGGGGAGAGCTGTTTGCTCAGACTCTTCTTGGCATTTCTGTGTCTTCGAGGATAGGGACGGTCTTTTCCTCTGGGTATAGGGAGGGCACCTCTGGAATGACCTACTTCAAGGAAAGGTCAGCTGAGTTTTATGGCCTGCTTCAGGAGAGAAGGCACAAGTGATGGTCAGAGAGACCTTCCTGCTTCTGCGATTTTTCTCAATTTTCTCCAGCTTAAACTATTCTGTATGTCAAAGTACTGTATATTGGGGTAGCATGTTATGAACCCCATCACAAACATTACTGAAGAGCTCTGTACTGGGCAATATGATATAAATCAGTGCTTCTTCTCTGATTCTACCTGGAGTAATTCAAAGTCTAACTGGAGAGAGAGAGATACCCAAGGAGGAATATGCCACAACGTTGCAAGTGCTATCATACGATTGAGCATAATGTGCCCTGGAGCTGGCTCAGCAACCTCCTTGGACACGAGAGAGGCTGGGACAGACATGCCTCATGTTCTCCTCCATCAGCCAGGCTACCACGTTTTATTCTAGTGGGACAAAGTGGCCGAAGCTCACCTGGCTAGGTCAGGTTTCTTAGGTGTCTCTTTATCAGTTACACTTTTAATCTGCACCCAGTGTGAGATCAAATACTGGTCCAAGTCTTGAATAGTTGTATGATCCTGAGCAAAGTGTTTTAACCTGAGCCTCTGGGTCATCAGCTAATAAGTCTAGTTATGTTATTACAAAGCTAATGTCTGTAGATTGAGGACTCAAGTTACTTTAATCCCACTGAGTCTCTGTTTCCTAAACTAATAAGTGGGGTTAAGTTATTGTCAGGACTCAGGTAGACAATATATGTAAGTTGTGAAAACTCAATTGGGTAATAGATGTAAATGGTCTTATATGATGCCTGCAATAGAGCTGGTACTCAATAAATACTCGCCATCATTTCTTCACAGTCCCTGCTGTGTCATTATTGCTGTTACTTTGTTTTGTCAAGAAAAATTATTAAAGACTTGGAAATGGACAAAAGGTGTTTCAGGGTATCCTGTTAGTGGAGTTTTGGTAATTGCTGCATGCAGTGCTATTCAGTAGAACTTTCTGTGATCAGAGAAATGTTCTGCCTCTGCCTGTCTGACACAGGAGCCACTAGCCACAGTAGTTTTCAACTGTAGCTACTGTGACCGAGTAACTGACATTTTAATTTTAATCTTAATTAATTTAGTTTAAATAGCCATACGTGACTAATGGCTATGATCTTGAACAGTGTATGTCCTGCTAACTCTCTGGGGACTGATTTTATAGGAGTTTGAACATTTCATTGCCTTTCTATCGACTAGGCTATAACTCTTTAAGGGTGGAAGTTAAGATATTAAGGTAAATGATTCTTGTCTATAGCAAATTGTTCAGTAGGAATATAGCTGATTTCTACTTTATAAATAAAATGATCCAAATTCTGCATTTTATCTCCCTATTGGATATTAATTAGTTTTGTGTCTATTTGTAAATTTATTTCAGCATTATTGATTGTCTACCTATATATCTATTCTTTAAATTCTTTTTGAACTGGTTTTAACATCTTATTGATTCTCTCTTTACAAATGAGTTAAATGAAATCTTTTTTTTTTTTTTTTTGAGTCAGAGTCTCGCTCTGTTGCCTGGGCTAGAGTGCCGTGGCGTCAACCTAGCTCACAGCAACCTCAGACTCCTGGGCTCAAGGGATCCTACTGCCTCAGTCTCCCAAGTAGCTGGGACTACAGGCATGCAGCACCATGCCCGGCTAATTTTTTTCGACATGTTTTTAGTTGGCTAATTAATTTCTTTCTATTTTTAGTAGAGATGGGGGTCTTGCTCTTGCTCAGGCTCGTCTCGAACTCCTGACCTTGAGCGATCCGCCTGCCTCGGCCTCCCAGAGTGCTAGGATTACAGGTCTGAGCCACCGCGCGCCTGGCCTAAATAAAATTTTTAATGTGTTCATTTTGTTATGTTTATATGAAGGTGATGATTTTAGCTTGAAAAATCAAGTAGCCTCACCCTCTTATTTCCTAATAATGCTTTCACTTCAGAATAATTAATTGGGGAAATGGGAAACATTTTCAAGGTAAGCTGTGTTTTCGGTTGCTAATATTGCTGTATCTATTTATCACTTGGGGGTAGGGGTGGTAGGAAATTACCTAATGTGGTTATTTCAGGGTTGAGAGTCAGTACTGGGAAATGAAACAAAATAAAAAAATTCCATCCCTGGTACCTGAGTTGGCCATTTTCCCCCCTTAGAAACCTGCCTTCTTGGATTAGAGATTTCGGGGCTTTAACTACAATGTCACTGCTTATTTTGTTGGCTTATATTTCATTGCCATAAGAATAGAACAACTGTGTCTTGGGTTTATTCATAATATCAGTTGAAACTTGAGAACACTGTTAGGTAGCACGGCACGTGGAAGCACAGGAAATATTGGGTCATGATGAGAGGAGGAGATAAATGCTTATCACAGAGCCCAGTTTATTCTTTTTTGACCTTCTGTTTCCAGGAAAGTTATACAAATAAATATAAATATGGTTTCAGTTAACTAAGAAAATTACTCAAGGATTAGAAACAGAAACATTTCTGTAGCTAAAGAAAAACCAGAGTTGAATTGTGTCATGGGCGCCCTAAAAGTGGAGTGAAAGTTTGAGATGGCAAAGGCTCTTAAAGTAACTTACATAACATGTATACAGGCCAAGTTGTATATACCAGGCAAGGTATAATGAACCATAACCCTTATCAGCCTCTGCCTGGAATAGTTCCGTGGACAAGAAATAGTAACTGTCTGTGGGCACTCGAATAGGGTTTCAGGTGAAGATTATAATCGCTCTATGTTTACCACATACCACTGATACTTTTCAAAATACCCCAAAAAAGCTTGTGAATAGAAATAGGTGCACTTCATTCAGGGTTAGTTAAAATCAGCTTTAAAACAGAGCTCCATGAAAGTTACACCAGAATTTTCCACCACCTGCTACCATGACAAATGTAACGCCCAGCTGTAGCAGAGATAATTAAAGCAGAGATTTTTGAGCATGCAAAAAGGAAGGAGGCAAAAAAAAAAAAGTAAGAGGCATATGGATATAATAGATATTACATAATAATTAAAATAATCAATATAGTAGGGTTATGGGAAAGGGAGAAGTGCTCACCAAAGAATGTTGAGTGAAAAAATGGACCACAATTTTATTGGCCTTTCATAGCTACTATGACCACAGAAGATGTAAAACTGATATATTTCTGTGGATTAAGAATCAGAAGGAGACATGAAAGGGTTATTTCTTTTAACTTAATTTTTTTATTATTCTTTAAGCTTCTTTTAACAATGCACTATTTACATTTTTAAAAAGTGAAAAATACAAAAGAAAAAGGGGAGAAGAGAAGAGATGAAAAGGAGACACTAAAAGAATAAAGGGAGCTCAAGTGAAAAGAAGAAAGCTTAAATTAGAAACAAAAGTGAGAGAGAGAAAGGGGGTCCAGTCCTTGCCCGGCCGCTCCTTTGAAGCCTGAAGCCACCGAGGCGAGTTTGTTGTGATCCTCCACTGGCCCTTCCCTTCTCCACTCTTCTTGCATTCCTGCCCTACCCTACCGGCCTGGCGAACTCTGGTTTTTGTTTTCTCCCTCCTGGCAGAGTGACACAAAATCCTTTTGCTTCATGCAGTAAAAGAGAATTAGTGTTCCTTAGGTAACCTTTGTTTTAGTAAATTAAATTGTCTGAGCGGACTCATGAAGAAATGTACCCTGCTGGCGGGCTGTGAACAGGCAAAGTCATCAAAGGTAATAGGCAACCCCCCAGTTGCTACAAAGGCAAGCACTTGAGTTCTTTTATATTGAAGAACTTTCAGTAAAAGTGTGATTCTCTATCTGCAGTGGGGGAGCAAAGACCTCCCTTGTGAAGTTTCTAAACAGAAGGAGAAAAATGTGAGACTAACATAAGTCAAAGCAAGGTGCTTATTGAATTTTTAATTTAGGAAGCTCTGAGCAGACACATCCATTTATGTGGAGACAATAGTATTTTATCCCTTCCATCCAGAACACTTGAAAGAAACTACAAATTATTGACATGACACTTCTAATATTGGCTGTCCTAAACACAACTCTCATTTTACTAATTTGGATTCCATCTTGACAGAGCTAATCCTTAAATTTTTGTGCTTGTTTAGGGCAGTAGTCAAAACTCTTATCTGTGCAGCCCTTGCAGTTTTCATGAAAAATAGTGTCGTGCAAGTTGTAGGTGTTCAATTAGGAAACCACGCAATGGAAAAATGTCTTTGTGGCCAGACAGTTCAGATTTAAGCTCAGCCCCGTAGCGGTTTATGACCTTGGACAAGTTACTTAACCTCTCTAACACTCGGTTTCTTCACCTATAAACAGGAAAATGTTCCTACCTTACAGTGATGTAATGAAGATTTAGTGAGATGACCTGCCAAGCGGGGTGTCCAATACACAGCAGGAATTTAACAGTTAGGAGTTATTTTGGTGAGGGCATTTCAACAGTGATGTGTTTGAATGGGGCTTTTTCCTAACATTTTGTAGTCTGGATTTTAATGGTCTTGTATCAGACACATATACCAATAACCTTACAGCAATGAATAGAAAAGAATATGATTAGGCACAATAGAAGAAATACATGAAGTAATAAGAATTTCTTTATTCTTAATAAGAATTCCTAATAAGAAGTAATATGAATTCCTTTTTTTTTTTTACCTATAATACAAAAAAGAAAACAATATTTAACAAGGATATTGAGAACCTACACCTAAAAAGGAGTAAAATTTATTAAAAGTATAATAGAGCTTGGGATAAGAAGTTAACATGAGTTATCTCATTAATCTTCACATCAACTCAAGGAGAAAAAGTACTATTATTACATCATTTTGCCAAAGAGGAATCTGAGTTAATGAGGTTGATTGCTCACAGTGACACACCAGTGGGAAAGGGGAAGGATTCTGGAATCAGAACTTAAACTTTCTGAGTGTAGATCACAAGATTTCACAAATAATAGACTCTCTGGAACTGTACAGGAAAGAGATCTTACCTATATACACGAATAACACATAAACAAAGACTTGGAAATTGAGGAATAATATTGTCCTGTGAGAATGCATGTGTGCAGTATACATATAGGGAATTTGAGCACAGAAAGACAGGACTCTTCAATATGAAGAAACAGGGGTTGGCAAGAGGCAGGAAAAAGGATCAGTGGACACTAGAAACAGAGAAGAGAGACTGGGAGGCTGGCTTTGGCAGTGAGTCTTCGGCAATGAAGCAGGACACCAGGTGGGAAAGTTTAGTAAAGGGATTGTGTGTAGAGATGTGGAAAGAGAGTAGGGAAACTGCAGAGGAAGTGCAGACCCCCAGGCAGAAGGGCAGTGCTCTGTGGACAGGGCTGCCTGACAGGAAAGGAGGGTCTTCAGTTGAGGGGGTGGTCAGGCTGAGGTGACCTGCAGGGATTGGATGGTTAGGAGAGAGGCACTCTGATATCACTCTCTGCCCTTCTTCCAGTTGACCTGGACACAGGGAGCCCGCTGAAATGATGCACACGGATCAACATCCAGAGAGGATGAAGGGAGGATACCCAGGGCGTGGAGTGTTTTAGATGGGATGTCAAGGAGTTGGCATCTTATATGACAGTACTTGGAAGACATTACATTCCTCTCTAGCACTGGGTCCCAATGGGCACACCCACCTGCATCCCTTCTGACCCCAGTTCGCTCCCCTTGCTCTCAACTCCAAGAGAAAGTGGAATTAAGGAGGGCAAAGCTAGGGGTGGAGGTGTGGTATGGAGGATGATGCTATGATTAACAGGATGAGGATCATATTGAGGTAAAAGGAGAAGGTGAGTTTGTAAAAGATTTTGGAAGTAAGTTATGGGAGTGGGAGAAGTCAGGCATCAGTCTAGGTTTATTGCTTGGGATTATGAGTAGATAGTTGTCCCACAAAATGAGATAGAGAATACAGGCTTGGCAGGAAGTTTAGTGGAGAATATAATCAATTTAATAAATTTAAATTTGTTAAATATGATTATAAAAGACTTAGGACACATTTAAAGTTATCTTAATCTTAATCAAGACCCATAATCTTTAGTTGCCAGTTCAAGATCACTCATGATCTAGTCCTTATCTTTCCCACTAATATGGCATCTAAAATTATTGATTTTGAATCATATTGCAGATATCATGAATTTTTTCACATGGTCTTTTTTTTTAATCAACCCTATTCAATATTTTCATGGTTGGAGAGTAGTTCAAATTTGATAGCAAAAGTTTTACTGTAGGTAATCTTAATTAAACCACTAAAGAATATATATTTAAATGTATTATAAATATTATCCAAATAAATTCAAAAGAATAATTGTCTAGCATTCTGGCATTTTTCTTCTTTCTGGACCTGTTATTATGAGTGGCTGTAGGCAAGTTACTTCTGACTCAGTTTTCAATAACACAGAGCCACTTGTGGGGTTATAAACGAGTTTTTACAAAGCACTCCCCTATAGGCAAAATAGAAATAATACTTTGCAAAATTGAGGTCACAGGTATTAATTATTTTGAGTCTAAGCAGGGATGTAGCAGACATCTTGTTTCTAGGGCAGGATGCTTGTTGCCACAACGCTTTGTTCTCCTGTGTAATTATAGATCACTTCAAAAGTATATTTAAAATATGAGTTTATGTTTAAATCTTCTAAGTAACATGTTCAAAGAATAACAATTTCATTATGAAAACATGGTTTTCTTTATTATTGTGTCCTTTAGTATAAATACTGGATGGTGAGAGCTTTAAATTTATTCATGAATGTAACTATTCGACATTTATTTTTGCTTTGCTCTATTTATTACTTATAATTTTGTCAGTCAATGTAATAAGATTGAATTTGCAAGGCATGGCTTTTAGAAGGTGTTTCTTTTTTGGCACTACGTGGATAATTTCAATAGCTGCCACATTAGTTGTATATGTTAAAATAAACCAGTACTTTTAGTTAAGGTGAATTGTCAGCCATGGATAATGTAGAACATTTATTAGATGATTCACCTAATACTACTTTTTAAAAAATATCTTAAAATCCTTACTAATTGCACCATTTGTGCAGAATCAAGTTCTTAAAAGAGTGATGTTTTACTCTACAAAGGTGAATGCTTAAAACAAAAAATATCTAAAGAGATGTAAGGAGCTTCTTGCTCTAAACTCAGCCATTATAGGACTTTTCTACCTGGTGTTTGTTTAACTTTTGTAGGATCATGGTCCACCTTTTCCTGGGATTGTCTTTTTGTTACATGTCCTGCTTTGTTGGTACATTGGGACTGAGAAAAATGCTCCCTTACTTTTGGCAAGAAATCCCTTAATTGGATGTTTGCCCTAATTACTCTATAGAACTCAACATATTCTTGCTAGTTTTAGGGACCTTAAGCCCTTCCTAGGGCCTGACAAAATACTTCCTGTCCTGTCTTTTCTTGTCACTCAGTAAGTAAAATGGTACAGGGAAAACCAAGGTGGAGTCACAGCCATGCCATGATCCCTCAAAACAGACTTCCTCCCCAACTAATCAGCAAGACTTGACATAATTGCTCTGCTAATATTTCACACTTCATTTTGTTCTTCAGCTGGTGGAAGAATTGTACTTCTGCCAAACGGCTTTAGTGTATAGCCGCCACAAAAGGAAAGTTTATAACATCTTCAATTATTCACATCTGATCCAGATATTTTTTTCTGGCAAATAATTGAGTACGTCAGAAAGTATAGGAGCTAATAATCTCCTCCTCACCATGATTCAGAGTACTGCCTTGTAGTCACCGAAAGCATGTTACTGGCCAGTTTATTTTGTCTGAAAAAAATAAAGCTATTCTCCTTTTTCGAGGCTGTAACTTGTGATTACAAATGACATGGAACATATGGAATTCTATCTTCAAGACAATCTTATCTTTTATACAGATGAATGATCTACAAAGTTTTATAATTAAGTCTACTTTTAAAGAACCCTATTAGTATAAAGAAAAAAACCCAAAAAACCAAAACGAAACTCCCATTGAAGCTTAGTTGCAAAATTTCACACACTGTCTTTGGGGTTGGTGAGGAAACAGAGTTGGGAGGCTCATTTATTAACAGAACCCACTGCAAGTCTCATCTTCACGGAAACGGGATCAGTTTCACCATCTTTTTATTAATATCTAATTTAGAAGGGATTTCAGAAAACTATGATTTCTTAGTTTTGTATAAAAAAGAAATAACAGATTCAGAATTTCATGGTTGTCAAGCTGGATCTGATGTGTTATGTGGAGCGGGGACGTGTCCTGTGTCCTCTTTCTGTCATGATACAAGCTGAATTAAGCATCAAGCAATCACAACAGCAGAAAAATTTGAAAAATGCATCTTTTAATGAAAAGTTTAGACACTTTCGGGTGCGATGACACAATATTGTTATAGCAACTCGGCTGACATCTTTGGCAATGATTTCATCGTCATTTGGGTTTGAACGAAGAGGGAGAATGAGGAAAAGAAAGTGAAATTTGGTATGTACATCTTCTGAGTTACTTAGGTCAACTGATTTTTTGCAGAAATAAATCTTTCCTAGCACTTTGGCCCTGTTGTCAAATCACTGATCTAAGAACAGTAAATCCAAAGAAGGAAAGAGGGGAGTCTTTGAATTACGGGAAGCCCGATGGCCATCCAGATACCATGGGGCCGCCTACTATTGGCTGCGCCCTGGCATTCCCCACACTGGCACCGCCCGCTAAGCTGGAGTCCCAGAAAGGTCTAGCTAATTGGCCGAATGTTCTACATCCACCCCGTGCACTTGCCTCCAACTCCCGGCTGCATTCTCGGTCCTCACCCCAGTTCCAAATAAGAACAAACTAGGCCATTGACCTTTCATTCAAGAGAAGCCAAAATTCCTTATCAAAGGCTTCATTGAATCCCTTTTTTTTTAAGCACTGCAATTTTATGCGTGCCTTTGATGATGACTCTCTTAAAAAGACCAGAGAACTGAAGAACAGTTTGGACTTGAGAGAACCGTTCTTGAGCCTACCAGTTAAGGGCAGTTCTTGGAACGAAGGCGCTCCTGTTGTCCAGGAGTTAGGGTTAGGGTTGGGCAAAGAAGGGTGATTGTCCTGTTCTATTTACGGGATCATCTCTCTGCTATCTTTAAAAGCTGATTAAAAACAACCAGAGGAGGCTTCCAGGCATGCTGCTTTCATTTCAGGCTGTTTTTTATTTTAGAGAATGAAAATTCTCTATTTGGTAATTTCCTTCTTGTTCAAGGTTTGTCCTTTGACAAGGTTTTCCCTTCTTATCAGCTTGGCCACTGTTGTAGCTATTGTGACTCAAATGTTGACAAAGGAGGAAAAAAAATCTCTCCAAAACAAAACCACAAAAATAAATTAAACAAGTTTTTTTTTTTTTGGCATGTTGCCTTCAGAAGGGTGCAGTTCTGGGTAACAAAGAGTGCACACGTCCCAGGAGTATAAAGAGAGACTGAAATGGATGAAGCTGACTTTAATCTTTTTGGAAAATAAATAATTTGAAAATAACCCAAAATGTTTTCAAAGAAACTACAATCCCCTGAGGTCCTCATGCCCTGGAAGAGTAAGTTATCTACTCACAGCATCACTATTTAAAATTCTTATTTCAATCATTTTTAAATGTATTTCTTGTCATCTACCAATATGTCCACAAAGTGACATTAGCAAGCTCAGACTCCCAGACTATATAGTATATAAGACCATATCTTGGAGTCTCCATTACAGCTGGAGGCATATTGAGTAGAATCTGAAATGGAGTCAAGAAAATGCATAATGAGGCCGGGCATGGTGGCTCACGCCTGTAATCCCAGCACTCTGGGAGGCTGAGGTGGGAGGATCACTTGAGGTCAGGAGTTTGAGACCAGCCTGAGCAAGCTGAAGACCCTGTCTTTACAAGTACTGTGTTTCCCAAAAATAAGACCTACCCATAAAATAAGCCCTAGTAAGATTTCTAAGCATTTGTGCAATATAAGCCCTATCCCAAAATAAGACCTAGTGATGGGCGTGGCTACACAGCGTATCTGCACAACCCATGCATTTCGTCGTGGATCGGTAAAGAAGATCAGCAGCCCTTCTCATCTGCCCCATCGTGACAGCTACTCTTCCAGAGGTGACCGGAAAGGTGCCGGCAGCCCCACCAACAAGGTCGGCTCCCC
>VBSM01000605.1:7255043-7320378 GCA_008086735.1 Cheirogaleus medius | reverse complement strand
TAAAAAAAAAAAACCCATAAACAAAAAAATCTTAATAAAATATCCAGTAGGTTTTCATATGAAACATGATTTATTTTGGAGGCTCATTACCTTTGACTAATATTAATTTAATCTCTTACCATGTGTCAGGGACTCTGCAGGGCTCAGACAATACAAAAGCAAACAAGACGCCATCCCTACCTCTAGAGGAAGGACAGGCAAACAGGGGCTGCCCAGGGAGACCTGTGCTGAGAGATAGGGACCACGGAATGCTCTGCGTGGACATGGTGGGCTGGCTTAGCTAAGACAAGGACAGGGAGGCCAAGCCGGTCAGAGGACACGAAATATATGGATGGGAAGGACGTTTTCCTCTGAAGTAACCTTAATGGCAGTGAGGAGTGAATGCAAAATCCTGAAGCTTTTTAATCACTGCCCGTAGCAACCCCTGGTAAGCTCGAAAGACTATGTGAAGTCACATATTTTAACTTCAAAATTAATGGAAAATTTGCTCTCTTCTATTAGATTAGACCTTGCAGAATTGCTGGTTTTGAAGATCCCAAACATTTAAATAGGGGTCATTTCATAGGGTCGGACATGTGCAAAGAGCGCTTTGCGTGATTTGCCAGTGGGTTTTACCATGTCATCTCACTCACCTGCAGCACTGCCGTGTCGGGGAACAGGTATCCATAAAGCATCGGGGATCTTCCGGACACAGGGGAGCTGCGGCTGTTTGGCACGGCCCTGCTGGGGAGGTGGGCCTTCGGGGGACGGAGGTGGGTGTGCAGCTGAGTGCCAGGTGCGGATTCTCTCCTGAACTGCTCCGTCTGTGTGAGGGGATCACTGCAGGCCCCGGAAGCGGGGAGCCAGAGGCCGGGGGCAAAAGGAGCATTTAGGAGATGAAAAGCGCTAGTGGGTGAGATGCATGGTAAGGAAGGGTGGAGATATTTGGGAGGTTTTTTTTTTTTTGGTTTGTTTTTTTTTCCTTTTATTTCATCATATAATGGGGGTACAAATATCGTTAGGGTTACATACATTGCCCCCACCACCCCTCCCCCCCCCACGTGCCAGAACTTCAAGCGAGTCCAATCCCCAGGTGGCACGCAGTTTTTAAGGGTTAGAGTGACAAAACTGGGAAAGCAATTATTTATGAGAGCTAAGGAGGAGGAAAGTCTAAGTAATAGAAACTGCGTATCAATACTGAGTGTTCACCATGTGCCAGGCACTGTCTAAGCTCTGTACTTGGATTGTTCACTAAATCCATGTCACATATTTGTGTCAGAGGCACTTCCCAAATGAGGAAATTGGGCTGTCACAGATGTTATGTGACTTGCCCAGGGTCACGGAAGTGATTGGTAAGTGATTGGTCCAAGATTTGGATTCAGGTTTATTAAATTGCTGGGTAATCCTGTTGCCATTCACTGAAACAGAGAATAATCATCATAACAAGAGACTGTGACACTTATTGAGTCAGGCCTAGGTTGAGTCTAGGCCCTTTGTAGAAATTAACAGACTTAATCCTCAAACAACTCCATGACAGTGTGCTACTATTTCCCTATCTTGCGGATGAAGAAACTAAGACACAGAGAGGTTAGGTAATTTGACCAAGGTCACACAGCTCATAATGTAGAAGGATTTGAACCCACGCATTCTGGCTCTAGAGCCCATACTTTTAAAGACTTTATTATATTACCATTTTGGAAACATAATTTAAGGTGCATGCCTATATTCAAGGGCAATGACTTTAAGAGAGTCCAGTTTATTGGCTAACACTCACAACAGTTATCTAGTCTAGGGATGAAGATGTGGGAGTCCCTTGCCTAATAGGTGAAATTTAAAATCTTGGATGTACATGATATCACCCAAAGGTTATCACATGCCACAAATGTTATAGTGATTGAATGCACACATCCATGATCATGGGGATCCTCCAAGCCCTTCTAGCTGAAGGAGCACTCTATAAATATCTCTTCCACAGATGAAACACTGCCAACCACTCTATTCTCTCAGAGAAGTTGCCACTGTCGTCACTGATGTGTTCATCTCGTATACACGAACATTTGTTTACATGCAAAAATGTATCATAACTTAGAACCTTGGCAATGCATTTATTTTTTCAACCTCCAATTTTGTGGTGGATGGAAAATCATAGTATTTTTGCTGCCTGAGGCTGTGGTGCTTATAATCAGAATGAAATGAAAAGGCAATTAATTACATAATTAAGAGAAACATATTATTTGAGATAGTGAAAAGGAAGAGTAATTTTTATTATTGAATTATTTGTTACGTTGTCTCAATTCTGCAGGCTGTGCAAGTATGCCTGTAGCAGCAACGTCATCCTCACAAACCAGATTCAACCACTTAATAAAACACGCACGCCACAATGGGAGTGAATCCACGTAAATTCTTTCCAAAAGTCAGCCTTTTTCTCAGAAAGGAAAGGTTCAAGAAGATGTTGAAAATAACAAAAATATTTACAGAAAATGTTTCTGAAGTCTAAAGGCAAACATTTGCTACGTTTTAGGTCTTCCATGATTATGCCTAAACAATGCCAAAATAATTAGGAAGTCAGACAACCAATGAAATGGTTACTTAATTTGTGGGACATTGAACCTGGTAAATCAACTGAATCCCATTCTGTTTTCTTTCTTTTGTGGAATCATTCCAATTGTTTTTTAGTGCGTAGAAACATTCTAAATGAAAGTGAGGATCTCAGAATCTGATATAGGTTCCCTCGATGTTTTAAAATAGCCCCATGGGCCTTTATTTTACGTGTTTTAGCTCACATAAGGTTTGTCCTCACCGGGAGAGAGGTTATTATTCTCACTGTGAGGAAGAGAGACCAGGTTTCTGGATATTGAAGTAACTGTCTCCAGGTCACGTAGCCCTTGGGGGTACAGACAAGATTTTAAGCAAAATTTTCAATGAGAAATCTAACTTTCTTTATCAGTAAAAGTGTTTACATCTAGGTAAACACTTTTCAAATCCCAGCCCCATTTTGATAACATGTTTCTACTTTTAGTTGTTGGTGATTTAGTAGCATGAGGCAAATTGTTCCCATCATGGCAATTTGCTAACTACTGGGACAAATGCCCTATGTTTATACCCAAGAAGCATAAAGTACTTCTAAAAATAAGCACCGCTGTAACTGCTAAGTATTTGCCATATGCTCAGGCTGTGGTGGCGAGTCCACACAGAAGAGGAAAGACCCCTTTTTGGTCTGTCATTTAAGCCAGAGAATCCACTGACCCCCTTCTGAAATAAGCCACTATTACTTAAAGAGAAAACAGAGATCCTACGATGGAAACACACCACAAAAGACACAAGAATTCTGTGACAGTGCTGGCATCAACCTTTAAGGTTTCTGACAAGCTCCTGTGCAAACAGGCAGCTGGGAAGACCTAGTCCTCTCAGCCTGTTTCGCTTACCCTAGGCAACAAGTGCCCACACTGTTTAAACCTGTGTTAACACTGCCTCTTGATTTTTTTTCTTCCTCCCACTAACAAAGTATTAAGAAGAACTCAAAAAAGTAAATTCCACCTTAAACCAAATTCAGGTTAAGTTTAGAACGGGTATCATGAGATGCCACCAACATGTCATATATTCATAATATACACAGAAATTTTCCTATAAATTAGTTCATTATTAACCATGTAGAGGTCAACTCATGGCATATGATGCAAGTGCTATTTAATTTCCCCCAGAAGATGCCAGGTGTTAAAAATTCACAGAAGGAAAAATATAAACATGTCCAGCAATAACATCTGGGTTATGGTTGAAGACTTTGTTCTGATTGAAAAACATAAGACTTTGTTCTTATGATTTTCAATTAGCTAATTGAAATTATTTTTTAAGCTTAAAAGAGCTCCCATTGCCTGAATTGTGACCTCTTTTTATTCTTATATTTGAATTCCTTTCCATCACTGGTTCTTGTCCCTAGGACAGCTTAGTTGGCTATTCTATCACAGATTTGTGTACCTATAGTCACAGTTGTTCAGGAACAGAAATGTATTAATGCCTCTGCTTTTAATGGGTAAGTGTACAATGAATCAGTATTCAAGAAATTTTTTTTTTAAAGCCTGATTTTCCTGACACTGTGATAATGATATTTACGCATAATGGATTTGGAATAGATAATGTGGTTTTTATTGCAGACAAGGTCAGGAAAGTGAAGGAGAGCAGAGTCTAAGTTGCTTCCAAGACTCTCATGCCCTGCCTAGTCTCAAGTCCCAGGAGTTCAAGGTCCTCGTAATAAGAAATGTAACAGGGATTGGCTCTTTGTAATTTTCTTTAAAAATTTTGGGCAAGTATCAGACGTTAGATATCTCTATCTCTATTTCTATATTTATATATATCACTAAGCCTGGGCCACTCAATCTCTATCTGTTTGAATGTGTACAGACAGGTCAGTCATACATTTGTTGTTGTTTTTCCTGCTTAAGTAGTATGATAAAATATGCCAGAGAAAATTTTGATTGTTATGTTGGTTCTCAGATCAAAACTATTTAGGCTTTGCCATGTCTCAGGACTGTTGAGAGTATTTTAAGATCATATAAATAATCTCAAGGTCTCCAAGAATAAGTCCTGGGAACCACTCAGCAAACCCAACTATTTCAAGTCTCATCCATCTACACTTCTCTCTTTCTATTTCCAAAACCATGCTCTTTTTTTTTCTTTTTTAAAGCTTTACCCTTTAATAGGCTCACTAAAATAAAACACTATACTTGAAAAAGAAGTTTATCACTTTGTAAATGAAGAAAATAATGTGATTGTTTTTTGCATATACTAATTTTGGCTAAATTGAGGTTTTAGCTGAAACCTTGGCCCAAATCCTGAAGACCATTAGCAAACACAAACAAGTGGTGGCTTATGTGTATTTGTATTAAATCCAAAGCTAGTTGTCTGTTTACAAAATATACTTGGTTCCTTAAGACGACTTCCTGGAGCCTTTGCGTTGGTGTTGGGTTTCTTAGCCGGCACATACAATGCCCTGGAATTCAGAAAGTCCTGGATTATCCAGTCAGCCAAGCAAAAAGGTATGGCTTAAAACAAAGTAGAAAGAAAGAGGATTTCAATGAGAACCCTTTTGGTTTTCTGTGGCTAGGCCTTCCCCGAAAGACTGTTAGATGGACTTCATTATTGAGAGAGGCCAGAGGTCACATTCTTAGTTTTTAAGGCACTACAAATAACAATTGGTTACTGAAGACATTTCCTTCCCTCCAATTTTAAAATTGACTATTATTTTCAACTGGTTTGCAGTGGATGGTGCCACACACACATGGGATGAGGCATGACTTGGACCTGGCAAGTGTGACAGGCACCACTGGGACCTGATCTGACATCTTCAGCAACCTCGCTCAGGCAATCTTCATCCCCCCAATATTGTGTCTTGTGTCCTCATGTGCTAACCCTCACCACCTTCAAGTGGAAATCAGTCGATAATGGTTAAACCTGACAATTCAAGGCAGCAGTATGGTGGTATTATTTAGTGACATGAAGGTAACCAACAGGGACATTAAAGAGATGAAACGTTTCCAAGTGCTCATCTGTCTGCTGGGGTGGGAGGGAGAAGCCAGGGAACTCTGGCTTCTCTTTGTAAGCCCTTAAGTACCTGCTTTTTGTTTGTTTGTTTATATTATTAAAAACATTATGTGTTACTTTCACTAAAAACAAACTCATTTTAAGTTAATTTTTTTGTTGTTTATGAAAAATTTTCCAAATGACGGATTCAATTCTTTAAGTGTAATATAAATTTTACCCATAATTTAAAAGTCCAAATTAAGGTCTTTTCCCCTTTAATACATGTATGGAATCTGGGCCCTGCGGGTTGGGAAATGTCAAGAGTACTTTATTATAATATGTTTTGCAGCAAAGCAGTAGTTGAAGGAAGAAGAAAAGGTAGTCTGTTATAGGAAACAATGGAAAAGACTGAACTTTTTTTTTTACTACTATAGAGAGAATTCAGAATACAATTTAATACAATTTATTGGAATATATACATTTTTCACTTTAACTGTCTCTTTTGGCTGTACCTACATTATATCATAAGCCTAGTTAAGTGTATGCACTTTGAAGAAAAATAAATTTAAGATTAAATACTGACTCTTCCACATGGTTTCGTAATTTCACTTTACCCCTTGCATAAAATGCATCTAACAATAGCACCTACCTACAGGGTTGTCATAAGAATTAAATGAGGTTGGGCACAGTGGCTCACGCCGAGCAAGAGGATCTCTTGAGGCCAGGAGTTCAAGACCAGACTGGGTAACATAGTGATACCCCTGTCTCTAAAAAAAGAAAATAAAAGTTAGCTAGCTGTGATGGCACACAGCTGTAGTCCCAGTTACTTGGGATGCTGAGGTGGGAGGATCCTTTGAACCCAGGAGGTGGAGGCTTCAGTGAGCTGTGATCAGGACACTGCACTCCAGCCTGGGCAATAGAGTGAGATCCTATCTCTAAAAAAAAAGAGTTAAATGGATGTTCAATTTAAAGGGATTAGTACATAATAAGCATGTGATACAGTTGATACAGTTTTAAATTATTTGTAAGAAAATCAAGTAATTCAACAAATGCAATACACATACACACATATGGGATATTGGGCAGGCATAGAACGGTACACAGAATATACATATATTACTGTAACATAAGTTGGCTACATTTTCATATATTTCCCAGTGTCACTGAGGATAACATTTTCTCACTTCTGAATGTAGGCAGTACTCACAAATTCAATGTTCATATCAATATCTGAAATTCTGCTAAAGCAAAATGGTTTAGTAGCAGATATTATTATAGTTTCTACTAAAGTAACATCATAAAAGAGTTTTCTCCTGCTTTATAGTTTTCCAGAGATGGTTTTATTTTCTTAGAAAATTGAGCATACTTGGTAGTTGTCCAAATAACTGCCCAGTAAATCTTTTAGAAATTATGTCCCTTAAGGACAAGAAATTCCAAAAATTAGTACCCAAGGGCAGATCATTTTCTCTCTGACTTAATTTTTTCATTCCAGTTTCATAGTAAAGAGCCAGATGTTCCCTGTAGCCAGGTAGACAGCTGGGGAAGGAAAACTACTTTTGTTGTTACTCTTTCGATTTGAATTGATTCATGACTTGGTTTGCTCTTTTCTACACCTTAATCAAAGCCAAGGAACACTTTCAAATGTGTTCTCTAACAGATCTCAGAGACTTAGGTTCAGGATGTAGTCTACAACTGCAGTGACCACCTCTACATCACACACTCACACATACACACGTCTACAGCAATGAAGTATATGCATACTGGTGACTCAACATTGAAATGCAAAGTTTAATTTTGGCATTTTTGTGACTTTTCTTATAGATTTTCAGTCATAAAAATTTTTAAAAAATATTTATTTATTAGAAGAAAACAAAAACAAATAGGAAAATGATAAACAAGAGCAGTGGGTTATCGTTAGAGAATTGGAGACCATGCATTTCTTGGGTCTTCTGTAAGTATGAGAAGATTGATTGCCTCAAGTCTGTGGTGAAAATAATCTTAAAAAGCAATCACATCTTTATCTATCCATGGAGCTTTAAATAATTTGAGTACCTAGCTGATAATAGTGATAATAACTTATATCTAAAAACAGAAAAAATTACTATGATTACACAAAAGTTGACTTCGAGGCAGGATGCATTCCTGAGGATGTCTGCCATGTTGGCATCCTATCTTCCCTCTTCATGCGTCTCCTGTTACATCCTTTGTATGCTCTGTCCCTGCTCTGGATTGCCACGGTCTTCTTAGCTCCCACTACACCAGTCCTCAAACCTAGCTCACCCTCATGATCCACCTCAAATTATGTTTGGAAGTAAACAGTGAATAAAATAGGTTTTCCACTCTGAACAGGGCCGGCTACATCATTTATAGGGCCCTGGTGGGCAGGGAAGCCCATGCCCCTCCTTTCTGTGGCAACCACACCAGGACAATCCACACCAGGACACTGAGCACCTGGATCGGGGTGGCCCCCCAAGTCACCTGCTGAATGTGCCCTGGTGATATAGCCTGTGGAGGGGACAGCCAGTACCTTGCCCACATTGAGACTCTGTGGGGCTCTTGCCTGGCCCGATGTCCCCACACCACACACAGATGGCCCAGGGAACAGATAGCAATGGGGGAACAGTTGCTGTCCAGGCAGGAGAGGTGGGTGGCGGTGCAGGTAGGGAGGGAGAGGGCGGCAGTGGGTGGGTGAGAGCCCAGCCTAGAGGTGAGGAGTGAGGGGGAGGCAGGAGGTTCCCCACCATCACCCCTGCTGCTCCACTGCCCTGATGGACTCTACTTAATAGAATTTCAGAGACGAAATGATCAAGAATTTTAGGATAGTGACTACAGAGCATTGTGAAATAGAGCAACTCCACTCCAGGGTTCTGTCTCCAGATGGGATTTCATATTTGTTCTTTTCCTCCCTCAAATCTAAACTTAATTCCTTCACTTTAGTATCACCATGATTGGCCTCTCTCTGCCTCTGACGTTCTCCGCATTGTGCCCCAGGGCACACTCCTGTTTGGTCGCTGTCCCATCTGCCTTTCTCCAAACATCCCGCCCTTGCAGTGTGCATGGCTTCTGACGTCCCAGGCTCGAGAGCATATGTAGCCCTTGGTTACATGCCATGGTGTGTTGCTCCCATTCTCTCATGTGTGTCTGTCTTGTACTCTACGGTTGAAAACAAGAAACAATTTAGGTTAAGATTTTTTTTCCTAAATTTCTCTCACACTTTATAAGATACTGAAAGAGATACCATGTTCAATAAATATTTGTCAAAATCTTGATTGCGTGGCTCACGCCTGTAATCCTAGCACTCTGGGAGGCCGAGGCGGGTGGATAGCTCAAGGTCAGGAGTTCGAAACCAGCCTGACCAAGAGCGAGACCCCGTCTCTAAAAAAAATAATAATAATAATAAAAAAAATCTTGATTGCTAGCAAAGTTATACGTGTCCCCAGCATGGGGAGAGGAAAGAAAAGGGGAGCCAGGCTGACTCTGGCAATTTGCATGTTGTGGAGAACTGAGTGATTCCCGGGAATGTTTTGGGATTTTATTTGCGTGTGCTCTTTAGCAGAGGGTTTGGGGGAGTTGGGAAGAAAAAGAAGAGAGCTAAGGGGAAAGGAACAGAAAATGTAAGGCAATGTGGTGTCGTCCAAGGCCCAGTTCCCCAATTTCTGAATGATTAAAATGTTTAAAGGCTCTATATTAGTTTCCTCTGGCTGCCATGAGAAAGTGTCATGATCTGGGTGGTTTAAAACAAAAGAAATTTATCCGCACAATTCTGGAGGCCAGAAGTAAGGTACGGGCAGGGCCCTACTGCTTCTGAGACTCCGGGGAGAATCTTTCGTGGCTCTTCCTGGTTTCTGGCGGGGACCGTCAATTCCTGGTGTCTGTGCAACTGCATCGCTCCAGTCTTTGCCTCTATTGTCCCATGGCTTTTTCCTCTTATAAGGACACCAATCACATGGGATCAGGATCCACGTAATGATCATCTCGACTTGATTGCATCTGCAAAGCTTCTATGTCCAAGTAAATTCACATTCACAGCTGGTAGGGGTTAGGAATTTAATGTATCTTTTTAAGGGGACACAGGTTAACAAATTCCCTAACGGAGTATTCAGAAGATACCTGAACCCTGCGGGGGCCATCTGTATTAAGAGATGAGGCCACCCTTCAGCAAAGACTCTGGTAGAACGTCTTGACAACACATGGTAGAGATAAGGCATTCATGCCACCAATGAGAGCCCTCATCAAATCCCGTCACCCAGAGAACGTACTGACTCTAGAGATAACAGAGATCAGATCTCAAGTTAAACCACTGCAGCCTTAAATGCCAGATAAAATGGGAAATCATTCTGGAGAACAGAGGAGGAAAAATATTACAACCCCAATGACCCTGACTCTTACTCTTCACTGAGAGGTGACAAATGCTCCAACTTTCTCTACCCTATCTGCTCAAATGTTACTGAGAAAATTAAGAGGCTTAAAGGGACTGTTGCAATGATTGCATTGGAATGGACTCAGGACTACCTCATATAGAGATTCAGGTTTTCCACTGCAACATGAAAACCAAATCTACATAGATGCCAGTCCCATGGTCAGCTCGTACTAATCTACATGAGAGTGTACAGGATCTTACGGGGTAGTTGAGGCTTTATTCCTGTACCTCCTGGGAGTGTGGGTTCACTCTTTTCTGCGTTCAGAAGTGCATGAGTTGAAAGGCTGAGCAGCACTGTCGTTGTCTCTCCTTACAGGTCCTTATCTTGAGACCAAGGCTGATGAGAGAGGCCTTGGTACAGTCAAGACTGATGTTATCACATGAATTCCTTCTGAATATGCAGATCAGAGCAGGTAGGCAGAAGTAGAGTAGGGCCAAGAAGGAAAGCAGAGGGTAGGGCCAGAGCAGATTGATCTGTGCGAAGTTGAAGGAGAAAGGCTGAGTGGGACAAAATGCTAAACAGGAAGCAAATATGGTGGTCCATGAAGCTAATAAATGGGTCAGCCCATTTATGAGCCCTCTAATGTATTTTTAAGTGGCTCCTGTGGCATAGACCCTCTGCTTGGGGTTTGCTTAGACTTGGACTGGACCGTATTCCAGAACAATCTGAATTCTGTGCCCTGAGGACCAAGAAATTACAGTGACTCAAGGGAGTTAGGGGAGAAGCACGAATAACTGAGATTGGCTACAAATGGGGCAAGCTAATACAATTGGCTGAATCACAATTCATAATATGCTTTAAATTTACATTTATTTTATTAGTTTTTTCCTCAAACTTATCATAAATGTACTGAGATTTACTTATAGGCTGAATTTAAAAGTTTTAAATCTGACATTGCAACTCCTTTTATTTTATTTTTCTGGTTTGTGCATACATACACTGTACACATGACCCAGGATCTGTTCAGAAAGAATTAAAGTACCATTTCCTGGTGATGTATCTCCCCAACATTCATGAAATTTTATCCCTGAAGAAAAATTGTGACAACCTATAAGTGCCTTAAAATTGAGACTTAAAACAGAAGGTTTTGTACACTTAAACATGGCGTTTGCTGTCATATGTGTCTCTTAGGTAGAGTCAGGCTCTAGCATTGTTATGGAAATATTTCTCTTCCCTCATATCTTATTCTTAGTTTTGTTCTTTTTGTTAGAACATCTAAATTTCAGCAAGATTAGAGAAGGAGAGAATTATTATTTCTGACAAATGTCACTTGGAAAAAATGATTTCTTTTTTCCCAAGTGTATGTAGGAAGTAAATTTATTTTTCAAAAAGGGGCAAACACACCCCTAGGCTTAGCAAAATAGAATATTTAAATATTTTAACATCTATTTATAGTTTATTACTTAAATTTACTTATTCCTCTTAATATCCTAGAGAAATAAGCAATATTTGTCAAGAAGAAAATATCCACACATGATATATATAAATAATAAATACATATTAAATTATATACATAATTTATATATATATTAAATTACATTTTGGTTTTATAATGTTTCTCACATAGTGATACTAGAAACTTTTGCTACAATATCTCCTGGGATGCTTATTAACTATGCTGACTCCTGGTCTTCTACACTGACCTACAAAATCAGAACCTCTGGGTAGAACCAGAACACATGAGTTTTAAACAATCCCCCCTCCCTTCCTTGCACACATTCTAATGCATGGCTTGCCATTAATTTCCTGTAAAGAATTGGATAGCAAATATTTTAGGCATTGGGGACCATATTTTCTCTGGTGCAACTATTCAACTTTGTTGTCATTGTAGCACAAAAACAGTTGTAGATATTATATAAATTATTGTGCATGGTTGCTTTCCTATAAAATTTTGTTCATGTTCACTGGAATTTGAATTTCATAAATATTCAGATGTCACAAAATATTATTCTTCTCTTGACAATTTAAAAAATAATTTAAAAATGTAAAACCATTCTTAGCTCTGGTGGTGGGTCAGATTTGGTCCATAAGCTACAGTTGACTGACCTTTACAGTCTGGGGACAATTTAGGCAGATTGATGGCAGACAATATACATGATAGGCATTTATAAATATTTGTCCAGAGCAAAGGATATTTATGATTTCCTGTTACTTCAATGAGAAAAACACCTAGTTCTTTCTATTTTTCCCTGCTACATGTTTACCAAAAATGTTAACAACTTCAACTAAGAATTTGTATATGTTTAATTCTTGCTGCCATTATGCATTAATACCAATATTTTCTCAACCTGTACATCAAGTAAATTAAAATATGTAGGTAAAATCTTACATCTTAAGTTTTTTTTTTTTTGGCAGAGAATAAAAGAAAGTAATGCAACATGTGATGATAAAATGATTTGTGGGTGGATGACCTGGACCAATCCACCTTTTGTGTAGTGGTAGCCGTAGTAGTGAGAAAGCCTCATTTCACACCAGTGACTTTCCCCCTTCATTTTGCTTCCAAATCTTTCCTGCTCCTTTAACTTCAAAAGATTATAACAAATTATCCTTTCCTTGTGGATTGATGTGTAACAGGATGGCTTAATGAGATACTAATTTGTTTCCTTCCCTGTGTTTTTCCTGCCTCCAATGAGAAAACTTCCTTTATATTTCTATTATAGAACCCGGAGCAGAAGTTACCTGTGGACACCCCAGTCCTGGCCTTATATTCTAAAACCTGTGTTTATTGAGAGGAGATATCAGTCTGTTCCAGACAGGGGAGGGAAAATGTTGCCCTTGCATGGAAGAAGAAACTAAAGCAAAGGGAGGTGGGAAATTTGCAGGAAGGGTGCAAATCCCCTTTGATCACCATCTCTTCTTTTTTGTAGGATGTAGGAAAAGGACAAAACTTGGAAGAGAATAAATCTCAAGAGAATGACCCTAACACTGAACTTTTAATAATAACCCAATGTAGCAGCCAAGGAATACTGCTTCACTGGACAATAAGCCTTTCTGTGGTGACCAGAGAGGACAGATGACCAAAGGACCTGCTCAGGATGCTTGGATGGTAGGAGCCCTTGGACCTTCACATGAATTGGAGACCACTAAACACTGATGGTGACACAGCACTGTCACCTTGATGAATGAGACTAGAGGTTAGAGTTAATAAAATTGGAATACAGTTTACAACAAATATTTGTTTATCAATTGAGTATGATTTAGATTTTGCTTAACTACTTTCTTGTAACAATTATTTTTACATCAATTATATCCATATCATTAATGTCACATCAGCAATCACAGAAATTTCAGTGAAAAATCGATTGTGAGTAGAGTGATTTACTTCAATTACTGAAGAAAATCAAAACAACCTTTATGGAACAAGGGTTAACAATATGAAAATCCCAGAGTAAGAAACAGATTCCTATCTGAAGCCTATATTTAAATCGCACTAAGGGCTACCATAGGTACTATAACTGACAAGAGGAAGAAGTAATTGACTGTTTAGTAGGAATGGTGATCCCTGTATTGAGCATACTGCATAAGATTCCTGTATCATGTAAGCACAGGTGAAGTTGAATGGTAAATTGTTTAAAAAGCAATTAGACCACAGGAATTTCTTTCATTTTGTTTTATCAAATTGGCAATTGCCCTACCACATTTGCTAATGCCTGAGTTTTGGGAAATTAAATTTGACTCATAGGAATTGGCAAGGGCAGGGTTAAGGTTTGTTTGTGTAGTAGATAAATGATACTAATTTAATTAGTCCTCAGTTTTCTCTACCAAGCGTACCTTGCAAATCTCTTTTACCACTTTCCGAATTTTAAGGCCATAAAGAATTCAGCAATGCTTTCACATGAATTCATATTTTGCTAATCATAACAACATGTAGGTAGGTTTATGGATACGGGCAAGGTGTTGTTCAGGCCATAGTGCATGAGAGATGCGAATGAGAGAGTGCCTTGCAATAATCCAGCCAGGCTCAGCCAAGCTCCCCAAGTTCTAGCCCCGGCTTCTCTCTTACTATCTGTGTGATTGTTACCACATAAACAAGCCTTTTAATTTCTTGGGACTTCAGACTCTTTATCTGTAAATAGAGGGTTTATCTACATCAACAGCTTCCAAGCCTGGCTAATCGGGATCACCCAGTAAGCTTTTAGAAAACATGGATTCTCTGTCTGACTCTCCAAAACTCTTATTCTGTGTAGAGTGCAGAATTAACCCGACTGAAAGAGAGGTCTGGCCTTTGCCATCCGCTACTGGGAGGTGATGTGTTGGCTCCCAGGACGTTCTACCTAATAGGAATGTTTTGTTTGGGGCTTTGGCAAAGTGACTTACGATGGGGGTTAGGGGTTGTGCAGTGTTGTTTCCACCTTTGCAGAAACTGGAGATGAAAGATGGCAGCCCAGATCTCCAGAAGGGGATGGAGAATAAAGGTCAGCTGCACAGGGAGTGTGTGATTGAGTCCCTTCAAAACCCTGGACACAAAGACTGGGGCAGGCGTCCCTGGCGGGCGGCACTGTGTGTGTGCCGCAGACACAGATGCTGGCAGGGCGTGCAGCTTTTCCTTTGGCTACTTCTAGTTTCTCTGCTTTGCCCATAACAAACACTACTGTGGGAACAACAGCTTTCAGGGAGTTCTGTGAATCTTTCCAGTGAATTATCAAACCTGAGAGTAGATGTAAAAACCCTTGAATTTACAGTCAGCTGGTCTGAAGTAAGAGTGACCCCCAAACTTGCAGCTCATGTCTGCAGTGAGGACAATCTTACAGGGATTGTTTCCTCTGACTTTTCTGCTTGTCTAACTCATTGCATTTAGGAAAGGAGTTGGAGATTGTTAAATAACAAAAATTTGAAGGATATTTCTGGGCTATCTTACATCAAAAGGTCTTTTCCACGTCTAAACTTTATTTCTTTATATATTTTATCCATTTGGCTTATGCATTTGTTTTCTATTTAAACCTCAAGTGCAGAAAGTTGAGTGAATCATATTCCTTAATTCATGAAACAGCATCATTCTTGGTCCCTGCAAGACTGTACCTTTGTTTATTTTGTTTTGTTTTGTTTCCTTTGATCTCAGATTGACCTTCTCATTTCAATGCGTTATATGGCCTTGCATATGCATGTATTCTTGGAGGCTTGGGTGTATTTATTACATAGCATTGATTGTGGTTCATGAATTTTCATTTCACATAACTGATACAGTGTTATAGAACTTATTTTGTTTATTACCAGTTCATTCAGTACTATATGTATTAAGATGGGTTCCAGTGCTTGTATTATGTATAATTCCCTTTGGACACTCTTGCAAAGCCTTCATATAACACATTCATCACATTTGGTTTATTATTGTTCCAGTGTTGGACATTTGGGTTGCCTCAAATTCTTCACTACCTTCTATGACACCGGGGTGATCATTTTTGTCACTGCCTTTTTATGGACCCGAGTGAGAGTTCCTCTGAGAAACATAAGTAGGAGTGGGGTCTGGGACACAGTAGCCAGTATACTTAATTTCACCAAAGACTTTGCAAAGAGGTGGTAACAATTTACATTTCAACAGTCCGGGAAGATTCTTAGATTGTCGCACACCTGCCAACATTCCGTACTATCCTACTTTTTAATTTTCACTTAACTGATGATTTCCCCTCTGAATATTCAGTTCATATCCTTTGCCTAATTTTCCATTGTAATTTTTATCTTTTTCTTATTAAATTGCAGGAGTTCCTTGTATATTATAAACAGGTTTAAATACTGCAAATATCTTCTCTGAATCTGCCTCTAGTCTACAAATTTTGTTTATGGTATCTTTTACCTAGCAGACATTTTTAATTTTGAATAGTTAAATCCATCAGGGCCTTTTTGAGGTTTACCCTCCTGGGGTCATGTTTAAGAAACCATTTCCAACTCAAAGGCACAGAGATATTCTCTACTGACTTTATAGTTTTATCTTTACAGTTTGTTAGGTCTTTAAATGGTGTGTGGTAGATATCCAACTTTATTTCTGAGCCAGGTTTCCAGCATCATTTATTAAACAATCTAATCTCAACCACTGACTGTAATGCTCTTTGATAACATACACCAGGGTCCAACATTCAGGAGGCTTTTTTGTGATCTCTCTATTTTCTTCCTACATTTTGTTTCTGTGCCATAATTTATATAAACATGACTTTTAGCAGTTCTTAATATGCAATATGGCGAAAACCCACACTTTGCTCTTCTTCGGTCTTTTAGTTTTTAAGTTAAATTTCAAAATAAGCTTGGAGTATTTTGTTTAAAATTCTGTTGTAATTTAGATTGGATTTGCAACATGGTTTATAACATTTGATTTTTATTTACAGCTTTTCTCTGTAGAAAATCATACTTTGTAGTTAATAATAATAATTTTGTCTCTTCCCTTTCTAGCAATATGCTTCTTACTTCTTTGGCTTGTTTTATTTCTTTGACTGTGTCTTCCTTACAATTACCTTGAATATTACAGGTAACAGTGAACATTCTTATTTTCTCTGTTCCTTAAAAAAATGGATTTAATATGTCTCCATTGAGTACTATGTTTGGTTTTGTGATATAGTCTTTATCAAGTTATAGAATTCCTTGTTCCCTATGACCTGGTTTCTGTTACTAATATTTTATTCAAGATTTCTCTTTAATTTATGAATCACAAGCAAAATAGACCCAGCACACTTTTTCTTACCTTGTCCTTATCAACACAGTCTGTAATCAATGTTATATCAGCTAATAAAACAAGCCAGGTAATATTACTTTTATTTAATTTTCAGAAACAGCATTTTTAAGATAGGAATAATATATTCTTTGAATGGTAGAATTCACCTATAAAATTAAGTGTAAGTCTATATGATGTCTTCGATTACCATTAATTTCAATTTTTTATTAATTTTTGACATATTGTATTTCTATCCTCCTAGCACTAATATTGGCATTATATATTGCCCAGAAAATGTATTCATTTTATCTAAATTTTCAAATTTATTGGCATATAGGTATTCCTAATATTCTTTAGCTGTTTTTCCAAATGTTCACTGTGTCTGTGCTTCTTTCTCCTTTTTCATTGTGTTTTATTATTTATAATTTCTCTCTTTCTCTTTCATTAGTTTTGCCAGAGATTTGTCTCTTTTAGTCTTTTAGTGAAGTAGCTTTTAGCTTTTCTATGACTTGTTGTAATTCTCTATTTCCTTGATTTATCCCCAGATTTGTATTATGTCTTTCCTTCTTGTTCCTTTAAACTTATTCTCTTGCTCTTTTTCAATTTATTAAGTTGAATACTTAACTCATTTACTTTCTAATTTTCTTGCTCATCAAAAAATTCACTATAAGCTACGCTATGTGCAGTGTTAGCTAAGTTACATCCATTTTGATATGTAATATTTTATCATTTAGTTTAAATATTCCATAATTCCCATATAATTTGCTCTTTAACCCAAAGTTTATTTAGTACTAATCTATTTAGATTCCAGATATCTGGAATTTTGCTCTCCTTTTGTTATTGATTTCTATTTTTACTAAACTTAGAAAGCTTTAGTCATTGTTGTCTAAATTTATTATTTCATTAGAAATGGCAAAATGGTGATTTTATAATTTGGTTATTTCCTCTGCAATTATTAGCTGGAATTCTTCTACAAAGAAGAAGTATTCCCACACCAACCATTTTCTTAACGTGAATTGGATTGGAAAAAGGAATTCAGGATGAATTTTTTATTTCTTGCCTTTATCAATTTTCAGAATCATGGGCTACTGTCTTAGCAATCTCCAATGGTGGCCAATGTTTGTGTTTTAATATCACTAAGATGCCATGAGCTTTTATATTCTTAAAGCTTTTCTATTTATTGTCATCATTATTCTTTTTCATGCTAAAATTTCCCCCTTAGGCCAACAGAAGAAACTTTAGATCAGTTTCTGTGTCCTTTCGATAAGAATCTATTATTCTTTGACGACTGCCTTATTTTCTAACATAACAAGAAACTCATGCTAGAAATATTTAATTTATAAGTGTGCTGTCCCAGACCTGGCATTGGAAATATCTCCAAAATGTCCAGGGTACTTTTAGTGGAAGTTGTAATTTAGAATCTACAGTTTGGGTGCAAACAGTGCTTGTGCTTCTAAGCTCAGTGCTTTTAGTCTGGAAAATACACATAAGGCAAAATATATGATACAATGGTGCTGACATTTCCAATCAAAATTTAATATTATAATATTTTTAAATTATATATTTTGTTTTACTTGCTCAGAAAACTTACTTCTCTCCTTTTCCCATAGGTAACCATTTTATTATTTATCCTTGTATTGTTGCTTTTCAAAAGAAAAAAAAATGCTGGAGTTACTCAAGAGTTGGCATACAGTAAACACTATTCTCCACTTTGCTTCTTTTTTTTAAATAATAGAACCATATTACTATATAGAGTTCCTCCTTAGCAGTTCTTACAATAAGTTGCATGCATTCCATCTTGTGGATGTACCAAAGCTTTTCAACCAGACTCCTGTTGATCATCATTTGGATTATGTCCAGTCTTTTGCTATCAGAAATAAATATGGAAAAAATTTCCTGTGAAAATATGGTTTTATGTTTTTGTAGTGCATCTTTCAGATAGATATAAAGAAGCAGGGCTTCTGGGTCAAACAGTTAATTCATACCCAACTTTTCTCTAGGTAGCTGAATTCTTCTTCACAAGTGTTGCATGATTTTGCATTGCCACCAGCAGTGTATGAGCAAACATACTTTCCCCTGGTCTTACCAATAGCATATACTGTCAAATATTTGGATTTTTACTGGGATCATATAATAAATACTACATAGTATCTCAGGGAAGTTTAACATACTTTCTTTTCCTTATAAGCAAGGGAAACTAACTCCTTAGAATTACCAGTTTCTCCTTGTAGTTCTGTTAGTTGTTTCCTCATATATTGTGAGGCAATATTGTTAGGTTGATAAATGTTCATAATAATAAAATCCTAAGCTCTATAATTATTTTTTATATAATGTCAGCTATGAAATTTTTATTTTATGTGATAGTAAAGCCATTTTCTTGGCAAGTCTGGTGTATCTTTCTCAATTCCTTGATTTACAAGCTTTTTGCATCTCTTATAGGCAACATATTGCAATCAACATTCGGTTTGAACTGTAGATTACAAATCTGAGAATGTCTTGATCACTAAGTGCAACGATGTACATCTTTCAATGTCTTATAGTTAGACTTATTGTTTCATTTATTTTATGTGTTTTTGAACCATAAACACATTTTTTAATTGATTGATATGTTCTCATACTTTCCCAGGGTGTTGGTTTTTGCCTTTGCCCAAAACAAGAAACAATAGTAAATTATTTATTCATCTGTAATTACATGAACATAGAATCTAAAATTATTTTTTTTATTCCTGAGTTATTTCTTTTAGGAAGGTTTTGTCTAGTAAAACTTCCCACGATATATATTATTGAGACTATAATTAAGTGAAAAAAATTCTAGTTTCAATGTTATATCAACACTTAAAGTAACTCCAGTGTCTCTAGCCTCTGTGTGGCTGATGAAAGTCTGGTGTTTCTCTGATTCTTGTTCCATTGTAGGTGATATTTTTATCCTTCTGGAAATTTTTGATTTGATGGACAGCAATAATCTACCTTGGATTATGACTAAGAGAAAGAATATTACAAACAAAATGCTCTGTTCAGCCTACCCCTTGCATGTTCCTGGCTCACTTCCTTTCTGGGCTGCCATTTGCCCACATTTCCCAGGAAACCACTACCTTCTTTCTTCCCAGAGCTGTCAAATAACTTTAATGTCATTTTCTCACATCCTTCAACTTCTTCTCACTTCCATGGAATCTCTAGAGTCGAGTACTGGGGAAGGAGCTGGCAGTGCATGTTAGTCTGTCATCCTGACAGAAGCTGGAACAGCCCCAATCTCATTCAAACCTTAAGCTAACCATCCAGCTTGTACATGTGGATTTAAACCAAAGTCATATAACTTCTGAGTTATTTTTTGTTGTTATTTTTAACCCTATTATTCAATTCTTTCAATATTCCAAACACCTACATCCATTTCCTTGACATATGATAATTATATATTTGTAACATACATGATCAGGTCTTGTTATTATTAAAATATTTTTCAACAGTTGGGCTATTTTCTTTATCATTTTGTTCTATAACAAGATACAATTAATATGTTGAGTCTGATTTTGGAAAAAAAACCAATACCTTTGATCTTCTAATTTGGACATGTATTCCTGACTTGCCATCAACAAGCAGAGGAAAACCTTTCATTGGTTTCGGTGAAAGGAGAATTTATTTCCTTTCTAGCCAGATCAGAATGATTCTCCATGGAGCTATGCATACACTCCCAAATATTTTCTCCTGGCAAACCGATGGCTGGAACATTGTGCTTCATGATTTTTTCTTTTAAGTGGTGATGAGCTAAATGTTTCATAAAGCTAAGGGCTGAAGACAGAATCTGGTCTGAGATCCAGCATGGAGTAGAAGATGTTTGAGGTTGCTGATCTTCCTCCCTCCATGCGTAGGGAACATACCTGTGAGAGAAGAGGGAGGGGACTATTCTTCTCCATAAATTATTGGGGTAGTTGGTAGTTTTTGAAATTTTGATTTAAATTTGAGCTCTCTTTCTTATACTTGCTGTCTGTCCATCTGGCCATTTCGAATTAGAAAGATAATTTTGTCAAAGCGAACTTCAGATGAGAGAGAGAAGCACCCTGACCAGAAGGATCCATTGTACCTGAAAGAGAAACGTGGTGAGATGAATTCTGCTATCAGAACATCTGTTTGTGAACATATGGATAGTCCAATTATAAGAACAGGGGTGGATGTGAAGCAGCCAGGCTATAATGGTGAATTTAAACTGGTTCTCTGCATAAATTTAGCACAATTCTTCTTTTTATTACATCCTCATACTTTTTCGTTTGTTTGTGCATGCTTTACCAAGACTTTAACATAGTCTTGGTTGTTCTTACTGAATCACTGGGTATTGACAAACCCAATCACATGAAAACTGAGGGCACAGGAAAGCAATGCAGACTCATTTTGCATGGCCATCCCAGTCTAGGGTCAAGCACCTGCTAGGAATGATCCATCACAGGAAAATGTATATATAGATATGCATAAATTACAGAAATGCATGTAGTTCCCACCTCAAATGAAATGTATTCCTCCAGGATTAGTATTTCACTACTTGAATAACAAAATGCTGCCAGTATGTAACAGATAAGAAATAAAGCAATCAGTTTCTCTTTTTTGTAAATAATTTTAAGTACATAAATGATATATAATAGCTATAGAAATTAAGAAAAAAATCCTTTATAACCCAACAATCCCAAAATAAATATTATTTAGGATTCGTGGGCTTTCCCCCCAATATTTTGTCTTATATGTTTTATAAATCTTATGCCTATGCACACATATACACACACACATGTATGTATGGAACTATCTATACTGATTTTATTAACTGTGTATCATATTGTCCCATCTCACTAGTTGCTTCATAACATATTTTTAATGACTGTATAATATTCCATGTTATGAATATGTGATAATTTACTTTTCATGATGCTTTTAAAATTTGAGACATAATTGGTTAAGAAATTTTAATGAGGAATAGAATTAAAAGGCATGACTATTAATAATTTAACTGCTTTTTGGTACATCCTTTAAAAATATTTTGGTTTCTCACTTCTTAAAGGGGGCAAAAAACACGCATACGACATCTGCTAAAGATACGAAAAGCTGCTTATCAAACATGGAGGAGATAATTACTACAACCAAGTGAAGTTACTTTAATTATTTTCTTTAGCATTGAATTAAATTATAGTTTAATTTTCTTGAAGTTTTCAATATTCCTAAGACTCATTGACAGATGGCCACAGTCTTACATTTTGCTTCACTCTGCTAGGGTTGTATTTATGTGTGTGCGCTCATATAATTTTTGTGGAATGGAGGGAGGAAGTAAGGCATTAAGAATAGAAGGTGTCGGGAACCCTTTTTTATCCACACCAAATGTCTCTGGCTGTTTCCAAAAATTTGCTTTAAACCAAAGTATTGAAGTCTTCGTTTTTAGGGCCCGATGATTCATTGTGTTTAGAATTTTCATTTGAAATCCAATTAAAAATGTTTGAAAAGCTCATTGGTCTTGAGTTTTTCTATCCTTTTCAATCAATGATGGATTATGTCACCTAAATTAGGAGCAAAATTCAACAGCAACTGTTTTTCTTCAATGTGTGATGGGTGCAAAAGTAAACTATATTTTTTAGAATACTTTCCCATGAAAAATCTAACATCCCACATACATGTTTCCTGAAAAATATGGTGTATCAGTCAGGGTTCAACTTACCAAGCAGAACCAGCAGAAGACAGATAAATAGATAGATACATAGACAGATTGATACTTAGATTTATTATAAAGAATTGGCTTTCACAATTGTGGGAGCTGTCTAAGCAAGCCTGAAGCACATACTAAAAGCAGGAAGGAAAGCTCACCCACAGGCTATAACCCCAGGAGCTAAAACCTGGGGTCTTTTGGGTTCCAGGAAGGCTTCAAGTCCTCATTTAATGGACTTCCTGGTAAGGTCAGGCCCATATGGGAGAGTCCCCTTGCCTCTCTTAACGTCAACAGATTAGGGACTTTACTCACATCCACAAAATCCCTTCATAGCATCACCTAGATTCATGTTTGATGGAACAACTGAGGACTGTAGCTTAGCACAGCCAAGTTGTTAAATCAAAACCATCACATATAGAAATAAAATAAATTGAGCTTAAAGTCCAGTTTTCAATGTTGATTGAAAAAAGTTTGACAAACTTGCTTTTTACTTTTTCAGCAGAAGGAATGAACAAAGATGCACAGCACGACTTCTAGCAACTCATTATTAGTCCTTCCTTTGTTGGGTTTGTGTGGTATGTGTAGTTGGAAACATAAGAACTTTGTTATCTTTACTCCATTCATTATTGACTGTTACAGTTCTTTAAGCTCTTAGCCACCATTTGCATTAATATTAATATTTAATACAATTATGGCTAATACTATCCTCTGAATGCTTTTATGTAATAATAGCTTTGCATTTGCACAATACCTCTCTTCCGAAGAGCTGGGAGTGCTTTGTCGACAGTTAGTGAGATTCCTCCCCCTGCATAAGCTGTTCTCCATTCACCCCTAGAAAAATATTAACACTTTAGAATGTGGGATCTCTTTGTGTGCTTATAGCAGAAATAAAGTAATAAGTGTTCTTATAGCACGAGATACTTCTCTAATAGATCCTAGGAGGATTATTTAGTGTTTTAAGCACTTTACAAAGTCTCATGGAAAAGGTTATTCATTACAGCTGTGAAACCTAACTCAGGACATTGTACACTGGGAAAGTTAGTATTTTTGCATGCTGAATAAGCTTCAGCCAGAACAATATACTGTTCAGTCCAATGGGCTTTTCAAATTGGTTTTTGGAAAGCAGTGGGTGGAGTTTAATAAAGGTAGCGGTTTTCCTGTTAGATACACAGGAGAAGATTTTCATAATGAGGAAGATGAATGTTCTCAGTTGTAAAGATGGTCATGATCCAGATCCTTCCTCTTTGGCTTGAAAAATCAGAACCAATCTATTGTTTTCAGACTAAGATGATATCAATGTTATGTCCTGGGGGAAACTATCATCACTAAGCAATAAGCAAAGCTAATAAAACAGCTGAGAAAACACGGGGCTGAAGGCTCATGAAACTGCTCGCTGGTTTTGCCCCTAAGTCTTCCTGTGGTTTAAGCAATCACTTAACTGCCTGAGTTTCTGTTTCTTCACTTACATGGTTAGAGAGCTAGTCTAAATAGCATTTCTCAATGTCATTTTGCGTCTAAAACTTTAGAAAAGAAGCCAAACATGTTCAGAGCAGCAAAAATTACCTAGAGAAGGGGTATGACTTTTCCCATTTGATACTAAAAATGCTTCAAATTTTTTGTCCTCTTGCCAAATAATTTCTATACCTTATGAGCCAAAGACCTAGAGTATAATACAATAAAAATGGACAAATTTCATAATTATTCTAGAAAATATGGTGATGTTAGCTGGTTTTAAATATTCTGTTATTCGCAAACTTAGTAATTTATCTTTTAACTGTCAGCTTAAAGTTATAAATCTATAATAAATCAATTATTCAATTATACTTTTGAAATTGTAATCTCAAGGTTAATCTTTTGGATTCTCTGGGATGCCAAATCCTCTTAAACATTATAATTATTTGAAATACCAAATATATAGATTATTATTCACAAACTTAATACAAAGCCTTCATACTATGAATTAGATTATGTCATCAATATACTTAACTCTAAACCTTCCTGAGTTATTTATAGTTACCTATTTATCTTCTATGGAAATAATTTTTTATCCCAAGTAAATCAGTGTCAACCATTAATGGGCTGAGTTTGTGCATTCAGAGATGTTGGCTGGGGTAGGAGATCCGGAGCAGGTATCCAGGACAAATTTTCTCAAAACTGCGAGAGACAGACTGAGCTCTTTCTTAGTCACACTGGGCCCCACGTGCAAACCCTGCAGGTGGGATGGACGGTACTTTGACCTGAGTCTGCAATTCCGTCCACTCAGAGATCTGATTTGAGCCTGTGACCTCCACCTAGGCTATTTCACCTCTTGTTTGGAATCAACTAACCCATCTGCTGTTTAGATTTATTCTGAATGTTCTTCCTTCTCATCTCATAGCTACTCAAAAGTTATTGGATTGGGTTTTGCCTAACTCTTGTGTCTGCGTCTGGCTGTGTTATGGTCACAGCTTCTTAATGCATTCTGATGACAGCGTGGACTTTCACTTTAAATACCCTCATTTGAGTCCTCCCCTTTCTGAGGGGAAGAATAAACGTATTATTACCATTCCTTATTATCCATAACCTATTTGTTGAGTTTGAAGGCTATTCTGATTAAAAGAAACTGATATAGTAGCTACGTGGTACATAGCAGGTCTTGCTAAACTTGCTAAACTAGTATCAGCTCTGAATTTTTATTGTGCAATATTAGAGTTGTATAATAAAAAAGCGTTTAATTTATTTACAGATAAATCTGCTCCAAGTTTCCTTCCAGCTACTGGAAAATTGATTCTAAAATCACAATTAAGTGGGACGTGGACCTTGAGGCAGCACGTCCTGCTGCTCCAGTGACAAGGTGGGCCGTACCCAACACTGCAATTCCCCAGGTTCAGTTCCATGGCCTCCATCCCACAGGCTGGGTCACTTCCTTATAGCATGGGCAGGAGTGGGCCAGGATCGCTGATCCTAGACAATCCTAGACAGACTTGGGAGAAGTTGCTTCTCCATGTTGTCCTCGCCTAAGCCCAACTTCTTTCTTCCTACATCTGGGCATCTGTCTGCAAAGCCTCCGTAACATAATCCTGCCCTCTCCCTCCCCTGTGAGTTTAGGCTTTTCCAAACAGCCTGGGTGGGAAAGGCTTCTGAACTCCTGGAGACTTCTGTTTTGTGGTCTCCCCCACACCCCACCAAACACACATACAGCAAGGAGACACAAAGTCCTTACTAATTTGTAGGGATGGAGAGGAAATAGCAATAGGTTAACAAATGAAAGAGGAATCTATAAGTCAGCACATCATATTCCAACATGTATTTTGTTTTTTTTTCAACATGTATTTTGAATTAGTAAATATTATTATAAAAATACTTTAAATAGTGATGCATATTTTACAAAGCGCTTTCACATACCTATCACATTTAATCTTCCTATCTTGTCAAGTAAGATATTAAACCTCTATTTTGCAAATAAAAAACCCTGAGACTCACAGAAGTTAACCGCTTGTCTCAAGTCTCACAGGTAGGGAGGGGTGTGTGTGTGTGTTCTCAATGGTGGTTACAAATTAGAATAATAAGACAAGTGTTTAAGTAATAACCATGCTCAGGGCTCACCTTAGATGAATTAAATGAAAGTCTCTGGAGTTTTCTAAGTGATTTTAATATGCAAGTGGGAATGAGTAACAGGACTGAAAACACAGCTTTTCTGATTTCCAAGGCCATGTCTTTTGCGTTATATCACAGTAATCATCTGAACGAAGTTAAAGAGGACATTAATAGTTGCTGCTCTGTCAGGTGGGGGGAAAACGGTTTCTTTAGGCATTTCTCAGAGTACTCGGCCATCCAGGCAGGGGGTTCTTAGGAAGCAGCCTGGCTGCAGGGAGCAAAAAGGGTAGGACAGAACACAAGCGCCCCTGAAGTCCTGCAGGCGCAGTTGCTGCACCTACTGTGGTATTAAGTGTTCCTGACTGAGGGGATGTCATTAGCTGTAGGGAATGTGTGGTCCTTAGGCATAAACCCTGCTCCCCAAATTCCACAGTGTTTGAATCGGCCCTGGGTCATAACAGGTAGAGGACCTAAGATGGGGGCACCTAGAAACAAGAGTGCTCTTGTGTAGGGAATTAGTAAGAGTGTGCTACAAGCATGATGAATAAAGTTCTTATAATGACAGTGGGATTTGGGGTTTCTCTCTGCCAACAGGCCACTTTTTATCATCATCAGTCATTATTTACATCCCCCTTGTTCCTCTTGCATCTATTTTGTATGTGGGGAGGGACAAGAAGGGAAAAAGGGGAAAGGTGTGATTTCTTGCTATGTTCTTGCTGTACCTACTTACTATGTAGATTCTTAGGAGGACCAAGATCCATCGTTGCCATGATGGGCAAGGCAAGCAGCAGTCTAGTGAGGAAAGCCTTCCTATGTTAGGGCTCTAGCATGTTTATTTGGGTGATACTAATTTTCCTCTATTAGTCCGTTGGGAAAATATATTAGAAAATGCAGTTGATCTCATTTGAAATGTACCTATTTTATTGGGTAGAGGATAGACATCTTGTTTACACAAGAGATAAGTCAGATATGATTACAGGACATAAGCATTAAAAAATATGGGCTTGAAATTCTTTTTAGCTTTGGTTTTAAAAACATATCTTCTGTGTAAAGTGATAGAGTCCCTTTCCATGAGTATATAAAGACTTGAAGATTATAAGGGAATTAATAAGAAAAGTCATTGTTTGTAAAAATAAAGATTTGATCAGGAAAGAGAGTGAAACTTGGAAGGAGTTGTCTCAAGAGGAAGAAGAAAGGAAGAAGAAAGGAAGAAGAAAAGCAGCAAATGAAGAAAATCCCTTGAGGCAGCCCGGGGTGGAGGGGGTCTCCTAGACTCTGAGATAAAAGGCTGGCAGGTTTCTTATTACTTTAATTGCTTCCTGCTTGTTTGGGTCCCTTGTAGAGAATGGAAGCCAAGAGATCAGAGAGAAAAGAAAAAAAAACATTCTAGACTGATAAGGAGAGGCTCACTGAGAGACCTACCATTTACTTAGTGCAAGTGGCCTAACAGCTGAGGGGTCTGGGGGGTGGGGCAATGGGAGGAAAAAGACTTGGCAGGTACGACAGCTGGAGGGACCTCCGATGACAAGCTGGCCGACTATCCCATGGCTGAGGTTCCTGAGATGCAGTGAACCCTGGAAGGGAAGTAACCCTAAAATCCAGCCTCACAGCAGGTTAGGAAGCCACTTTCTATGAAGGGATAGGAAAGTTAAGCTGTGTGCTAGAGTTACCAAAAGCTGACAAAAATGAACGATTACTTACACATTTAAACAGTATCTTAGTCTTTAAATGAATTTTTTATCAAGTGTTCTTTTATTTATATCCTTTTCAACTATTATATTATGCACAAAAGATCACTGAGTAGAGAGATCTTTGGTAGTTTGTTTCACTAGTTAGAAGCTTGGTAGGTCAGGCCACGCAAATGAAGTCATCTACCTGTGATCCCCTGGGGAAAGTCTGTTCTTTGATGAGAGCACATTAACTCTTAAAAAACCACTCCCTTAGCTACAACGTGGCCATTACAAATGTCTTCCTACAAGGCTAAAACACCCTTTATTCGTTGAACTACTAATGGAGTCTGTGTGCCAGGTACTTGCTGAGAAATGAAGTTTAGGAGACATAGAGCACCCTATCCTTTGGAAGCTCCAGTCTAGAGGAGAAACTTATGGAATGAGTGGTTACCATGTGCTGTAAGAAGGGTCAACTCAAGATACTATTTCAGAAATACACGGTTTGCAGTCCGGCCGAAGGCACAGATGGAAGTTAGGGGAAGAGGCAAGGGCAGCTTTCCTGGCCAAAGTAAATTTATGTACAGATCTTCAGATTAATTTGTAGTTTTGCAGATTTTCAAGAAAAAATTCTCTCAAACACATGCGGGTGTAAAGAAGGTGAGTTTCAGAGCCACTAAAACCTCGGTTTCAGCTTGTGCTCCGGGACCAAGACCTACAAGGAGTTGGCAAATTGTTCACCTCCCCGGAGCCTCACAGAGGAGCCCACATTGGTGACGCAGACACGGTAGTAGCCCACTCATCTGACTGTCATGAGGATTAAAGCAGATAATGCAGGTAAAGCAAGTAGCATATAGGAAGGGATTAATGACATGCAGCTGTTCTTATTATAATGTCAAGAGCGGAACTACAGAAGCGTCTGTTACTGAAGATGTTCATCATCCCATCTGGCGACAGAAACGCCTCCTGATGCCTCTAGCTCACTCCAGAGCTGCTCCCTTCCAGTTACCCTGTGCACGGCCGCCAGGATGGCCCCCCTGAAACCTGGAGCAGACAAGGAGGCTTCCTTACCGCTGTCCTACAGTGACCCCAGCGCTTAGAGACGAGGTCACTCCTTCCTGCTGGATACAATGTGGCCCGTGGTTGACGGGTCCTACTCTTTCCGTCCTGTCTCCCACTATCTCTTGCCTCTTGGACTTTCCCCGTCACCAACACCAAACAATGTGCGGGGACTCTGGACAGGATATGTCATTCCACAGTCCTCTTCCTTTGCATGTGCGTTTTCTTTGGTGGAATGCCTCTTCAGCTCGACTTTCTGTGGACATTTTTAAAATATCAAGCATTCATGGGATCCCAGGCTGTAATCTTGCCACCATAACGTGACTCTCCTCTGTACCTAATGCACACAGTCGCTTGTAAACTGTGTGACAATGAGATGTTTTCAAGATCCCTCCACCTGTGCAAGCTTCCCAGGGCCTTGCATGTGCCTCCATGTCCCCAATACTCATCTCAGTTCCCACCACATGGTTGGCATTTGGTAAACTGATCATAGTAAACTTGACTGTGGGTACTCAATTTTGTTTTTTCTGATTTGGTTTACTGTATATTGACAAATTCTTATTCCCTTAAGATAAAGCCCTGACAACTGCTACAGCTCATTGGTAGCATTGCTGATAATTATACATCTTGTCTCGGGCAGTTCGTCTCCATTATTGCATAACTCAGAATTGATTTGCTCTGCATCAGAATTTGAGTTTTGCTGCTCTCTGTGTCCTTGCACTGTCTGCAGTGACCTACGCACCTTGCTAAGGCAATGCCATTACTTTCCTCCTCTAGTCCTGGGGAACCCATCTGTGACCTCTGACACCTCTGATCATTACCTTTAATTACACCTCATCTTTTTTATGATTTGCTCTATACTGCATTGAGGTCCCATGTCTCCAATGTCATCTGGTGTCCCTTGTTGATATATTCTGGAACAAGCTCTGCGTGTCTGGAATATGCGTCTATTCGTGAGAATAGCCTGTGCTCATCACCTGCGCTGTCATACTAATAGCACTTGGGGATATTTATGGGTCTTTGTAAATACCACAATGGCTTCTGCTGCATTGCCTGATTGTTTTTCTGATACTAATGTTTGGATGTTGGCTGATTTTCTTAAGCATAATGCTGATAAAATAGTGCTATTATGGAAAAGTCCTCTCCGCAGAGACATCTATTGACTCCTTCATCCTGCATGGCTTCTTGAGTCTTCTTTCTTTTTATTTTCAGACTTTCTAATCTTTGTATCACTTTTGACTTTGAGTTTCTTTGTAAGACACGTTTGAAACAAATCTTTAATTTCATGATTATCTTTATGTCACTCTGTTAAATTTAAATAACTGATACCATTTTATGAGACTTCCAATGAAACAGAAAATACCCTGGGCATGCATTATCACTTCTCACCTTTCTAAATCGAAAGGCGGATTAGTATGTTGACCGTTGCCTTTGACTTTCCCATTAGTTTTCTGTCATCATTTAAAATACATAACATGCTTTCTGCTCTCAGTTTAACAGACAGTCCATACTTCCGAACACTAGTATTTTGATGTCATTCCTTTCCTTTTACTTGGACAATCTGAGTCACTGATTTCTTCAATTCATGATTTTTGTATTTGATGCTTTTTCAATTCTTTCCCATCCACTCTTCTCATTTTATTTACCTTGGAATACAACAAAATCTCATTAAATAACACTCCATGAATTTGGGAGTTGTGCTAGTTTAGAGCATTGTAGTGGAAGTATGCCTTTGTTCCTCATTTAAAAGATACACCAAGCCAAGAGTCCAAGCTATAATCAGAGAATATTGAGACCAAAATCTACTGCATAGCCTTTTCTTGTCTTCATTAGTCAGAGTCTAAGGTGAAGCCCTGGCCACCTACTCACAACTGTGCCTCTTTCATTAGTAAATGCCACTTCCTTGGTCTCCTCCCCCCTACTTATGGTCAAAAGCACTCTTGAAGGCAAATGCCCTCATGTCATCTGTCTTGGTTCTTAGTGTCGCCTTCAGTTCCTCCAGTTTCTTGCACATTACCTGGCTGTCAGCTGGAAGCACAACCTTCGCATAAGCCCATCAGTAGTTGCTGTGTATTTTCTGGCACTTCATGTACTCCAGGGACAGAAAATGATGTTGGCTTCTTCCCAGATCACCATTGCTGCTTTCAAGTACAAACTCCTCCATTTGCAAAAAGAAAACAGTGCAACAAAAATAAACCCTGGAAAGCTTGAGACATTTCATAGTAATCACCATCTCTTTCTCCCTATTGCTATCATCTACCTTCTGACTTTTAAAACATCATGAATTTTTTTTTTTAATTTCAGAATATTACAAGGGTACAAATGTTACATATATTGCCTTTGTCCCACTGGAGTCAGAGATACAAGTGTGTCCATCCCCCAGACAGTGCACATCGCACCCATTAGGTATAAATACACCCATTCCCTCCTTCCCCACCGTCTGACACCTGATGAATGTTACTACTATATGTGCACATAAGTGTTGATGGTGAGTGCATATGGTGCTTGTTTTTCCATTCTTGTGATACTTCACTTAGTAAGTAGCATGGGCTCCAGCTCCATTCAGGATAATACAAGAGGTACTAGATCACTATTGGTTTTTGTGGCTGAGTAGTACTCCATGGTATACATATCAATACATGAGTGGATTAATAAAACATCATGAATTTTGCACATGACTTAAGTCTTTTTCTTTCCCCAAGTCCTCTCATTGGTGTGGGTGACTTCTAAATCCTGTGGGTACCTGTCCATCCATGACCTTCTCGCTTCTGTGGACCTTTACTCTGCTTCAGCTTGTCACCCCCACAGTTGCACGGGCTGTCAGCCAGAACTGTCAGCACTTCCAAAGTCATGATCAGAACGATGACTTTGGACCACGAATTTTCTCTGTCTCTTACTAACTTGTTAAACTATTTCCACTGTGGCAGTTGTTCCTTCTTGCTGAGCTTTCTACTTGTTGACCTTTCTATTTTTTCCTTTATCAGCCTTTTCTTCCCATTTCTTTCCTTATCCAGCTTGGATTTAATGATTTGTCTTTTTAACAATTCTTATCAATACTCAAAGCCCTCTTACATTTATGTTGTTGCTTTTCCCAACTGGTCTGACAAAAAAATCTACCTTGGAAGGACCCACCTATCTTCCTTCTTTGACTGCCCTGAGGAAGTTGAGTGTTTCTGGAGAAGGTCACATACCAGGGGAACAAGGATCTGCTTTAAATTCATGATCACTGAACAGCAATGCTGCTTGGGAATCCTACTAGATTCTTTAATCAACTATTACTCCACTTTGCTCAAGAACAATTTCATAGTCTTTCTAGTTTCTATACATTTTTGAGCACTTTCCTGGTTCCATGTGGGGATGTTTGACTGATGACTTCATTTTCTATTTTATATATATATATATATATATATATATATATATATATAAAGTAGCCATTGGGTGGGGATTCTATCATCTTCTAAAAAGCAGGCAAACAAAACTATCTTCCTCTGGCCATGATAAGGGAAACTCCATTTATCCTCTGGACTCTACCCTCTGCCATCTTATTCTTTTTCTCTAGAATGCATTTGATTTCTTTTTCTACAGGATCATTTTTACTGGTTTCTAAATACATTCTCATTGCATAGAAATAATTAGTCTGTTTAAGAACAAATTTAAGCACAATCCACTTTAGAAAGGAGTAGAACACAGTGCTTAAGAGCACAAAATATAGGGTCATATTGCTTGGGGTCCAGTCGCACCCTGGCCACTCTTTAGCTTCAGGACTTTGGTAAGTTCCTCAAACTGTTTGTGCTTCAGTTTGTCTATAAAACATGGATGATGACAATGGAGTTGGGGGAAATAATGAATCTCTATACATGAAATGATTAGAAAAGCATTTGACATATAATAAGTTTATAAATGTGTTTGCTGTTAGTATTGGATTCATAATTGGACCACAGTTATGGTCCATAACTATGGTCCAATATCTATAAATTCTCTTACAGAGCTTTCTGCTTGTCCTGAAGTTTACAAGTCCATGCCTTTTCCATGATGGTCCAGTCTGGACCTTCTGCTCTTTAGATTGGCTTTACACTCACCCTGCTGCTGTACTGGGACTTGCCTTTAGCTTCTCCTGGTTTGGATCAATTGTTTCCTGAATCCCATGACTTAGGGTTTTGTGTTTTTTTCCACCTGATTTTGCTGGCTTATATCTGCCAGAATTTTCAGCAAAGGATATATAGGAGGTAAAATATATGGAAAGGTGTTTAGTGTACCTTCACTTTGAGTCCAAAGTAAGTTTCCACTAATGTTTTAATGGCATTTCTCCATCTTTCTCTTATCACCACGTTGCTGATACATATCAATGTCATTCTTGTTCTTTGATGGGCTACCACTCCTCCCCCTTCATGAAGAATCTAAGAATTTTAACTTTGCTGTTGTAAAAATGAACTTCAGCATGGGTCTTTTCCGTCTATTTTGCTCTATACTCATCAAATTCTTTTAATTTGAAGACAAGTGACTTTTTTCATGTTTGGGAAATTACTTTTCTGTCATGTTGTTGTAATCTCTTTTTTTCTACTTTCTTGGTTTGTGATACTCTTAATATTTGAATACTAAACCTCCTGGATTTGTCCTCTATGTCTCATATTTTCTTTTATATTTTATTTTTCTGTTTTTTCCCCCACATTCTGGAAGATTTCCTAGACTTTACTTTCTGTCCCATTCATTGTTTTTTTATTTTTCAATTTCATCAATTGTATATAATTCCTCACCTGTTCTTTATGATTTTTTTCATTGCATTGTTTCTATTTTATAAATATAGCATTTTCTCAAATCTCTCTGACTCTATCAATAGATTTTTTTCTTTTCTTTTTTCAAAGTCTCTTGATTTTTTAAATTGCCTGTTTCTTTCTGGGTTCAATTTTTCTTTCTTTCTTTTTTTCTCCCTTGGTCTTGCTGTTTCATATCAACAAGGCCCTTCTTTGGTAATTGGCTCATTTAAAAGACAGAGGTCTGATGAGCTGGTTGGGGTCATCTGTCTATAGTGTGAGAAAGACCACCCCCCCAACCTCACCCCTCCACACACACTGTCATGCTTCTCCTTCACTTGGGATAGACTAACCGGGCACAGCCCCTCTCCTAGCTGGTTTCTCTGCAGAGGGAATGGGCAGAGAGCCTGCTATCAGCTGCAAGCTCCTCCCTTCATCCAAGAGAAAATGCGAGAACAAGAAGAGCTTTACACTGGACTGCCAGCACCCCCACTGTTTTTCCTATTTTGTTATTCTACTAGAAATGGATTCCTGGTTACCTATGCACTAAAAACCTTCTGTGGAAATAAATATTCATGCACTTGCTCTGTTGTTGGCCATATTGTTTTTTCTCGTTCTCTGTCGTACCTGGCGCAGGTGCACAGAATCTCTCCCCTTCCCTGGAGACCTTCACAGCATCGTGCACCCTGTGCTGTGCTCCTTGCTTCCTGCTTCACCTGCTCATAGACTTGGCTTTGCTTTCTGTCTCCCAGTAATTCGTTGATAGCTCATATCTGCTGATGACTTCTCTTCTTTATAGCTATGGATTTATTTCCTTTTATACTTCTGATGGATTTCAAGAGAGGTGGGAAGCAATCCATGCACTCCTTTCTGCCAAGTTAAATTTGATTCTCTCATAACTAGTTAAAAAATTCATGAACAAAGGATTATCTTATGAGAAATTATTAATTATTAATCACAAAGTTTGATGCTTTCATCTGTGTCGTCTCATTAACCACTCATAACCACCTTAAGTATCCCCACTTCACAAATGAGGAAGTTGAGGTTCAGAGATGTCTATTAATTTGCCTGAGATTGCACAGCTTATAAATGAGAGAGCCAGTATTTGAACCTAAGTTTTGTAATTCTAAGCTGTGTGCTTTATTTATGCTATAGCTGAAAACAAACTAGCCATCATGGACTCTGGGGAAGGTTGAACATAATGAAGAAAGATGGTAATTTTATATGTAATCCACTTGTGTGAGATATGGTACCTGGATCTTTCTCTCCTGTGGAGGAGCAAACATCAACTCTGAGCTTGTTCTTGTGAATTTCCATAAACAGGACAGTAACTTGACAGTCAAAAATAAGAGCAGAATTTGTGAGTACCGAAAACATTTGAGGAGAAGAATTGAGTTCCTAAATGGTCATAATAGGCATGACAGGAAAAATCAAATCTAATCAGAGTCATCTCCTAGGGAGAGGATTGTCAGATTTAGCAAATAAAAATACAAGACACCTAGTTAAATGTAAATTTCACATAGACAATGAATAATTTTTTAGCATCAGTATGTCCCACAAAACATTATTTGTCATTTCCCTGAAATTTAAATTTAACCTAGCTTCCTGTACTTGATCTGTCAGTGCTACATAGGGATAAATGCATTATCTTGCATTCCAGCCTTAAAACTCAGTCACGCAACTGTAGGGTAGAGTCTAAGAGGAATTCATGTGAGAAGACTTATTTGTTTAGGTTGACTGTAACATCAATACAAGTCTTACCCTGTGCAGAAAAAATGAGAATAAGATCTGAGGCCACATTAAAACAAATAGAGCCCCTAAGGCAATGTTTCTTAAAATAGGGGCTGTTCAAAATACTTAGGATGTTTGTTTAAAATGAAGCTTTTTGGGCTCTAGAAATGTGAATGTTTAGGAAGAGGGCTTAGAAATGTCCATTTTTAACAAGTTTCCCAAGTAATTCTTGTACACATAAAGGTTTGAGAATTGCTGATTAAGAAAATCGAGCCTTGCTATTAGGTGCTGTGCTGGCCAGGCCACACCCCGCAGGCAGATCGTGGGCAATTCCCAGGGCGACACGTTATGAACGCACATCCTGAGCAAGGAGACCAGGATGGTGGAGGAGTTTGCTGTGATGCTGTATACAAAATAACAGAAGGAGCCAGTGCTGTTTAACCTAGAGAATTTTCAAGAAGACACAAGGGCTTTCTTCAAATACGACTGCAGAAGAATGTTTGCATTTTTTTTTCCATTGCGTGCCCAGAAGTTAGAATTACAACCAATGGAAACAAATTTTGAGCAAAGTTGGGTTTAATATAACCAATATTCTATCTGAAAATGCAATGAACTTCCTTTGGAGATAGTGAATTCTCCATCACTGGGGGTATTTTGAGAATGAAGGATGAAGGCTGGCCTGAGATTCCGTAGCTGGGATGCTCTCAGAAGTTGGCCTTATGCTCAGTACCAGACGCTTCCCAAGGACCTTGCCTGTAAAAATCTCAGTCTCAATATTGAGAACCAGCATGTTTTTAGAGAGCAATGAGAATAATTACAGCACTGACATTAAAAAATAAAATAAAATAACCAGGCCTCTGGATTTTGACCTGCATAAAAGATGTTGATAGTGATAGAAAGATTTTCAAAATCACATCTTGGAAATGAAGAGAATAAATGCCATTGTCAACAGGCAGGTTTGTTCAAAGGTGGGTTTGTTCAGGGGGCAAACTGAGGAATCTCCTTTTTCAGAGTAAATCGTTCTGAAACGGCTGATTGAAGTTCAGCAGAGAGGGAGGAGGATGGGGGGACAGAGGGAAATGCTAAGCTTCTTTGTTACAAGATCTTAGAAATCATGTGACCTTTAGTTTTTAAAAGTATTCTTTCCTTTGAAATCAAACATGAATAACTCAAATGGCAGTATAACAGTTCTTGTAAAAATAATGAATTCTTCATTTTATTTTTTTTCTCATTTGAAATAGTTGAAAGTGCCGGCTATGTGTCATCTTTCAGTACAAACCAACAAGCCAACCAGCAAACCCACATTCCATATTTAAGGTGAAGAGCACTGTGTTTTTCGAGAAGGAAGGGAAACCCCTTTCAGTTAATCGCATACAGTTCACGTCAACTTCAGTGGGAGATGGGAGCCGCTGCCGAGGCACTCGTTTCTTTTTTTCTTTTCATAATACAATGAATTTTAAAAAGTGAACCCACTCATTACTCAAACTACCAAGGTCTTACTCACCAAAGTGAAGCTGATTGACCGGAGTTCTGGAAGTCACATAATGCCTCCCTCCACCGCCTTTGGGTCATGGCCAAGGTGCGTGTCCCTCCTTAGTATGTTATTAGTTACTGGTCAGCCTTTGCCTTTGTCTTTAGCTTTGCTTTCCTAAGGAAAAGACAAAAAAAGAAAAAAAAAGTGGACAATAAGCAATGAGATATAGGAATAGGGAGCCCGCAGGAGGAAGTGCCGGGAAGGGCATGGAGAATGGATTCAGAGGCAGGCCCCAGGGGCCACTGTGACATGAATTCAGCTCCATACCCCAAGGTTTTGAAGGGGAAGGGAGTGGCGGTGGTCAGGCTGTGTCGGGCGCGGGAGGGCGGGGCTGTGGGGGCAGGGGAGCCTTCTATTTTTAATTTCAATGACTCTATTAAAAGAAGTGGAGCACACAGAGGACCAGACTGGAGCTAGAGCTCCGCGTGGGGGTCAGGGCTCTCCTTCTCACCTTTTCCTGTCCCTCAGAATGTTCTAGTGATTCTGGGGACACAAACGAAGACGTGAAACCTAAGGACTGGAGAAGGGAGAAGTAGAGAGGAGGAGAGTGCACATGGCGAGGGGCAGAGACCACATCCTACCTCTGCAGGGATGAGGACGGAAGTCAGGGCTCCTGCCCACCGCGGTGTGAACACTGACTGAAAGCGTGCTGGGTTCTCTTCGGAACAGAGTCCTAGACGTTTTTGCTGCTCCGTGGGTCTAAGTTAAATAAAAAGCTGAGATGAAGAAAGCAATGACTACTTGTGGCCGGCTTTTAGACAAAATGGGGTCTTGAGTGTGTATGTTGGACTTTCTGAGGAACATCACCAAAATGCGGTGGATTTTCCAGGAGGACTTTAAGCCCTCCTACTGCATTTTGATGACACAATTTTAGTTTCTTTGGTCAGAAATTGCTTCATGTTAAAACTGTATTTTTATTTATTTATTTATTTTGGAATCTGGTAGAACTAATAGCATTTCCCTTTAAGTAAACAGAAATTTTTACTGTTATATACTGCCCTCTGCTGGCCATTTCAACTGTGTTTCACCACCTGCTGAACTGGATGAGGTTGGATTAATTTAAGTAAGTAAATTTGACTTTTTTTTTCCCTCCTTCTGGATAAATAATAATAAAAAAAGCCTAGGGAGTTGCCAAACTCAAAATAATAAATATATTTAGGGATGTTATTTCTTGACTTTCTAGTGAAATTTTTATTTTAGAGTAAAAACAGGTTAGCTTTCTGCTATGGTCTCTCTTTTTGCTTTAAGTGCTTAAAACTACTCTTATGAAGCCAGAAATTCTTTGCTTAATTGGTATTTACTGAAAACTAAATTATTATTTTCCCAAATATTAGACTCTGTCAACAACCCTTGATATGCATAGAAACCGTCTTAGTCCAAAACCAAAGGGCGAAAAAAATAATGCAGTGAAATATCTTTAAAGCCCAAACAAAATGTTACAAGACATATTTGAGGGATAGCCTCTCAATAGTAGGTTGCATAGAATTACTCTCTGGCAATAATCACCCGATCATTTCACGCTTTCCAATAACTCAAAACAAATGCTCGTAAACTGTATAGTAGATTAATGCTTAATTGTCAAAAGAACTGTGCTCAAGTGAAAGTCACAAAGCCTGGATTAGAAATAATTGTCTCAAAATCCTTAGCCTACTGCTTCATCTCCTGAACAATGTTCTGCCTCTATTAGTAATTACGAGAAAGAATTTGGCGTGTCAAAAACTTTATTGCAAAATCAAGTTTCAGTGGTAAATTCTAATTAATTTTATTATTTAAAAAAACTTCAAACTTTAAAACATTTTTTTTAAAGGGTAGCTACTATGGCATGGAGACAGACTGATCAGTGCTTGTGTAAGTAAAGTCTGTTTTACAGTTAGGTATAATATGTTCTGTTGCGTATAATTATTTTGGGGTTTGCAGGAACCTCATGTGGCCTTTCCTCAGGTTCTTTAAATTAAACAGCGGGCCTCACACATCTCCATTCGGTTCTGGTTGAGTGAACTCCTTCAGTGTCTTGGGTGTCACATCACTTCCTGGAGGGACAGTTGGTTGCTGAGAGCAGGTTTATTTAAAGCCAGAACTCGTTTAAATAAGTCTTTGGTCACGCTGTTGAGGGGCTGTTAATGCCCTGTGAGCAACGACTATCCATGCATGGGGAAGTTTATAAAAGAATCTCTGGTTTTCTGACGATGTAGGTCTTAACGAAGCCTTTTTTGTAAACCTAAGACTTTATGTTCATTTTATTATACAGAGTCTTAATTTGAGTCTGAAAAGGGGAGCTCCAGGGCAGACATAAAATTAACTTCTCTTTCAGCGTCCTAACCTTTTGGTTTTAATTTATTCACTTGTCAATCTTATGAATGCCTCATGAACTCCAGCTATTGATTTCCGTGGCCAATGCTATTTTTCCTGTTTATTATAATATATTGTCCCATTGTTGCCGGCCGTTTGCACTCAGTTAAATTTCCCACACAGCGGACAGGAAACTGTTCCATGGCATCAGACTTCCTTAGATTGATTTTCACAGAGGCAGGGAGGGACCTGCCCACTTCTGGGCTCTTTGTGCAGAGAAGACACAAGGGCCCCAGAAAAGGGCCTGCGCGGACACTTCCTTCCAGGCACCCAGCACAGAGGCAGCCTCATCCGACCCTCCCACCGCAGCCCTGCAGCCCCTGGGAAAAGCTCCCCTTATCAGCGCTGAACGTTATGTCATTTCTTTTTACATACGATGTTTATTGTCTTTAGAGCCTGCTCTGTGGGAATGTTCTTTTCAAGGGCGACAATGGGGAAACCACAGAACAACACTGGTGAAATCACAGCCTGGAGCACCAGGCCTTCCAGCCGCTTCATAATTAGAAAACAAAACACTCAGCTACAATACAAACGATGTTTTTACACTCTCTGGGTACTGAATTATTTATTAATAAAAAGCTTTATCACCGGTGTATTATCCACCATACTAAAAGTAGGTTACATAAAACACCGAGAACACATTTGGATGAACCAGAGGACTTTTTTTTTTTTTTTAAAGTCAATGTTTATGTTACTATTTTGAGTTTTGCTAAATACCCTTAAGCTTTTAAGGCAAAGTCGGCATATACCCCAGTGTGTTGAGCTTTAAGAGACACCTGTCTTACATATACTCAGCTCTCAGTTTGAAATAATTTTAAACTCAACATATTGCCTGAGACAACACATGTGGGGGTTTTGTACTAAAAAAAAAAGCAGGTCACCACAATTACTAATTTGTTTATGTGTGTACTCTCAAACTCAAAATTATTATTGTTTTCTTACTGTAAATTTGTCTTCTTAGGACAGGTTTATTGCAAAATACAACACAAAAAGTGTGGTAGACAATATTATTAAAAATCAGGCACCATCCTTTGAAAATGATTATTAATTTACACTCTGAAATCATATTCCCCCAAGGAGCTCATTATCAATTAGAAAACCTCCTGCAGTAAATAGTTGACAGATGAAGCCAGTTCCACAACCACAGCCACAATCCCGTGGAGGCATCTATATGTAAAAGCCACTCTTTCTGTGTGTGTGTGTGCGGTGCTGCTTCTTTTTTTGTTTTTCTCCAAAGTGCAGAAGATTTCAGAGGTTGTAAGGAGAAAGATGTAAATTTTACGGAGGTTTTATCAAGGGAACTTAGTCAGTTTTGTCAAAACAGATGAATCTATAGAGAGGAAACCCACTTTCTTCTTCAGAGTTGTAATTGTACAGGATGAATCATTTCCACCTGTGGAAATAGATGACCAATTTATAGATCTACTGAATGAACTGATGATTTCGATCAGGTAACAACCAAACCTTGCTCATTTGTATTGGGAGTAGGCAGTACTTTTAGGGTTTGGCTGAGTTTCGTTAAATCATTTCCAAACATTAGACTTAATTACATTGGCCAAATCACAAAAAAGGTTCTCAGATAGAGATATGCATTTCTATTTTACTAATTTGGAAACAGAAGGTCACAGGTATTATGTGTGCAATTGAACTCTATATCTCTAGAGCCACTCACCTGGGCGGGAGGGAAACTCTTCTCTTTACCATCCTAAATCTTTGTTTAATTATACTGTTCCCCTTTTTTTGCAGGGGGTATTTCTGTTCCAGTCAATACATATGGAGAATCAAAATGGATGATCAGATAATTTAATTTGACACGAATAGATATTAGGAAGTGTCCTAGGGAGGTTCTGCTTCAGGGTGACATGGGTACAGGGAATATGTACTGGAGATTTATTCCTCCAAGCCCTTGGTGAAGCGAGTGATGCTATAGTTTACACATTTGATCAGATTAATATAGAGGCAAGTGGGCCATGTAGAAGCTAAGCTACACTGTTTGTTATGAATTTTGATGTTCATTCTCTAATGGATATTCCTGGTGTCATAATTCATACTTGCTTTCTTCTTAGACCATAGTTTTAATCTTTTATAAACTTTGGCCAATATCAACAGATTATGTGAACTGGATCCAAGGTTTATATTCACAATTTTCCTTAAATAGTGATCCCAGACATGAGGCTATGAAAATGTTGTCTTGAATTATTTTTAAGAAAATAGTCATTGTTCTTCTCGGGGAGCCCATAGGAAAGAGATCTTAGGTGCTTCTCCTGGCTTTCTGATTTCAGAATCAAAGGTGGATCCAGGGAGGAGTGGGGAACTTAAATTTGTGAGAAAAGAAGGCTTCTGGGGAGCTGGGGCAAAGTTTGTAAGCATCATTATCTAAGTGTTCACCTTGGGGGTGAAATCTGGGAGGACTTTAAAGTTTCTGGCTTGAGTGATTGGCTTCTTGATAGTACTAATATCTAGGGTTGGGAAGATATTCAGAGGTACCAGTTTTGGTTGAGAAGTTGAGTAGATCACAAGTTTAGCTGAGGATCTGTTGAGTGTGGTATGATGTGCATGAGGCAGATGCAGATATCTATGTCTAGAAGGCAATGGCTCCCAGCACAGGGGGAGAGGGGACTCAGAAGGGATGTGAATCTCTGGTCTGTAGATGTCATCAAAACTGTGAGATACCTGAGATCACACAGGGGGAGGTGAGAGAAAGCATACCAATGGGCCAGGGGAAAAAACCCGGGGTAGTGAGAGGAGTGCCTCAAAATTAAATAGGGCAAAAAACAGAGAAAACAAATCATAAGAGAATATTCACAGAAATTGTGTCAGTGACTCCATGTAAAATCTTGACTCGGGAAGCCATTTGTCACGGAACGAAGTCTTTTTAATCTGAAAACTTCATCAGGAGTTGAAAAACTTTTGCTATGGGGTTGTAAGGTTGTGAGGCTTGATCCATTACATTTTCTATAGATAATTTATTTAAATTACGTGATAAAGAGAAGCTGCAAACAGAGGAATGTTCTTCATTCTTCACCTGTTGCTCCAAGTCTTGAGAATTTTTTGCACACTTGTTTCTTCATAATATTTTTGCTAAAGTACAATATAGAGGAAACTCACCTCTCAGGGCTCCAGAGAATATGAAAAGATCGTAAAATCATGTTATCCAAGTGAATCATCTCAACAGTGAAGGAAGGAGGAAGGTTGACTTCTGAGGCAGGAGCAGTTGTTGGCCCAGCTCCATGGGGATGGCTGGTGGATAAGTTTCCTTCCTTAGGTAGTTTTTCCTCTACCGAAATTATGAAATAGTTCAAGGAAAGGGACACCACCAGCAAAATGCAGAGAAAACTGTGCTTTATCTTGACAAGGAAATAAATGGAATTTATTTATATTGTTTGCTGAAAGTGAACAAACAAATAAATAAAACTCTTCTGATTGAGGCCTTGGAACTTTAGCATCCACCTGTCAATGCCCTAAAATAACCAGGCTAATTAATACAGTTGTACTTTGAAAAGGAGAAGGGATTCTCTCTTGATGTTTGGCCAAGGTGCGTTCTAAAATGCTGAGTGATGACTGGGGCCCAGGAAGATAAAGGCTGAAAAGTGGACATGAGCTACGACAATAAAGACATCTGGGTACTCTTTGCCAGAGAGTCTTTCCTGTGGAGTCCTGGAGGCAGAAAGCAGATGGCAGTCAGCAGAAAAACACATGGGAGGTGAGGACAGGGAGGAAGGGAATGAACATGTCACTTTTTTCACTTTGAAGCAGCTTGGCTGAGAAGAGAAAACAAGCTAAAGGGATGAAAGCTAGAAAGGGATACGGAGTTAGAGTAATTTTTGTTTATTTATTTTATTTTAGGAAAGAATTGAGGATGCTTAGAAGCTGTGGAGAATCAGAGAGAGGGAGAGAGACAGATACAAATAAGAGGAGAGTTATCTTAGTCCTTTCAGGCTGCTATAAGAAAAATAACATAGACTGGGGCTTATAAACAACAGAAATTTATCTCTCATGGTTCTACAGGCTCCAAGATTGAGGTGCTGGCCGACTCCATGTTGGTGAAGGCTGCTTCCTGGTTCACAGACCAGCTGTCTTTTTGCTGTGTCCTTACTTGGCACAAAGAGTGAGGGGGCTCCCTGGGGTCTCATTTATTAGGATTTTATAATCCCGTTTATGAGGATGGAGCTCTATGACCTAATCACCTACCAAAGGCCTCACCTTCAAATACTATCATATTGGGGTTTAGAGTTTGAAAACATGAATTTTGGGGGGATACAAATATCCAGTCTATGGCACTCTACTCCAGCCACCTCTCCCCCAAAGTTCATATTCTTCTTATACACAAATATATTTGGTACATCCTAAGAGTGCTCAAAGTCTTAACTCATTCCAGCATCAACTCTAAAATCTAAAATCCAAAGTCTCATCTAAACATCTTCTAAACTAAATACGGATGAGACTCAAAGTACAATTCATCCCGAGATAAATGCTTCTCAGCTGTGAACCTGTGAAACAAAACAGATTATGTGCTTCCAAAATACAATGGTGGGACAGGGATAGGACAGATGTTTCCATTTCAAAAGGGAGAAATAGGAAAGAAGAAAAAGTTAACAGGTCCAAGTAAGTTCAAACTACAGGCAAATTCTACAAGATCTTAAGACTCGATTATAATCCTCTTTGGCTTGATGCTCTGCCTTCCAGGCCCACTGGAAGTGGCAGCGTAATCCTGATGGCTTGGTGGAATGGTGCTGTGGGGTCTGTCTTCCTGGACCCTGACCTTGTGGTTCAGGAAATCTCCATCCTTTGAAACTCAGGTGGAGGCAATCATGTTCCCTGGGCATGGACTCTGGGAGCCTGTGGAGATGGCGTTATGTGGACACTGCCAAGTTTGCAGCTTGGGCTGTCCAGAAGGGTGGCCACTGTGGCCTGTGCTTCATGAAGGCCTGCTGGAGCCACACCTGGGGTCGCCAAGGACTGTGGCACCAGAGCACAGGGGAGCAGAGCCTATGATGGGAGGAAGTTATGTGTGTGGGGAACCTGTGACCTTTTGATTTCAAGATTGTTCTTTTTTAAATACCAAAGGAGGCAAGAAAAGCTTCATCTTTCTCTGCTGCTCCCCTTTTAATAAAAGGGTTTGTTCTGTAAAATTTGGATTCAGCAAAAGGCTGCACTTAAGGATCTAGAAGGCCCTATGTGGACTTACACTGCTGGTTACCCACCCTGGAGGGTGTGCCAAGGTAGGCACGTGCAGGCACTAGTAGCTCCTCCTTGGAAACTGCTCTCCATACCCCCTCTCAGCCCCAGGCCCCACACTCTGGGCCCGTGATGGGAGCAGCAGCTCTGATGATCTCTGAATGCTTTCAGGATCATTCTTCCCTTCTTGGAGAATCCTACCTGTTTCCATTGAGATGGCTGATCCATAGTAATTTCATTAAGTGCTCACTTGGCCACACCTTTAATCTTCTTACATTTTGGAAAATGGATAGTCTTTAGATTTAGACTTTCCAAGTCTTTAGATTGTGCTTCCTTTTTGTGTAATGATTCTGACTTTAAGTCATTTCTCTTTTCTTGCATTTTACTATAAGCAACCAGTAGGAGCCAAGCCACACCTTCAACACTTTGCTTAGAAATCACTTCGGCCAGATATCCAATTTCATTGCTTGCAAGTTCTAACTCCCATAAAACACTAGAACATGAACACAATTCACCCATGTTCTTTGCCATTTTATACCAAAGATTGCCCTTTCTCCCTTGTCCAACAACATGTTCCTCATTTGTGCCTGAGACCTCATCAGACTGGCCTTTGCCATCCATATTTCTACCAGCATTCTGTTCAGGATTGCACAGGTGTTCTTTAAGAAGATTGAAGCTTTCTGTACAACTCTCCTTTTTTCTGTCTGAGCTCTCACCAGAATTACCCTTAATGGTCTATGCATAGCAATGTAGCTTTTCCTAGCACATACCTCAAAATTCTTCCAGCCCTTACCCATTACCCCATTCCAAAGGTATTTGGAACATTTTTAGATATTTGTATTTTGGAGGTCAGACCAGCACCTCCACTTCTTGGTATGAAATTCTGCTTAGTCTCTTCAAGCACATGACACAAATGCAATAGACCAGGTGGTTTATAAATAACAGAAGTTCATTTTTTCTCACATTCCTAGAGGCTAGAAAGTTCCAGATCAAGGCACCAGAAGATTTGGCATCCAGTGAAGGTCCACTTTCTGGTTCAGAGATGGCTGTGTTCTTGTTGTGTTCTCACAAGGCAGAAGAGGTGAGGGAGCTCCCCAGAGTCTTTTTGAAATGGCAATAATCCCATTCCTAATCCCCTAATCACCTACCAAAGGCCCCATCTCCAAATACCATCACATTGAGCTTTAGGATTTCGACATATGAATTTGGAGTCAGGGGAAGGACACAAACATTCAGTTTGGGAAAGGAAAATAAAAATCTTAGGGCCATATCCCCAACTCTTTATGAAAAAAGAAAGAGCAAGCCTGGAGGCTGAGTCATGCAACACCCCCTTCCAAATGAACAGCTGTTACCAATATTATGCACCAGCCAGATCTCCAGGGAAGGTGAAAAGTTTCAGGCACCTACAGAGACTACCCCCACAAATCATTCATAAGGAAATTTTTTGCTGGCCTCCCATAAACAAGGGCATGAGAATTGCAACTTTGGGTCTGAAGGCTAAGTCTAGCTCCTGAAATTAAGGTCTGTTTGATTCCACACTAATAATGTTGATTACAGGTCTATCTTCCCAGGTACAGAATAGAGACAAGATCCAACATTTCCCCACCTACCCAGGGACATCTGCGTAATTGATGCTTTCTTCTCTCCCTTTTTCTCTTCTAACAGTTGCCTTATCTTATGTAAAATATAGATTTCCTGGGTCTCACAAGAATGTAACCATTTTGTCTTACTGACACCCCCTTTCCTCTTTGCTTCTTTTAGTATGCCCTCTCCCCTTTAAAACCTGAGTTCCCAAATCCCACTTTGGGAAAACAACCACAGATTTGTCTATGGTTTATGTTTTTCCCAGGCACATCCTCAACTTTGGCTTAATAAACCTCCATTGATTGAGATCTTTGCCTTAATCACTTATTTTGGGTTGTCAGCCTAGAGCAAGAGTATAAAAGTATTTGAGCAAGGGAATGAGGGCAAAGATGAGTCTTTTCTATAATGACTCCTCACTGAGTGACCTCGATAAGCACAATCACTAACCCTCCATGACTGTCATGTCTCCAGCCCAGGTTCTCATCTGAGTGGCAAATGTTACAACCACCAGGACATCCCCTCCTGAGGCTCTGTCTCCTGAATACACAGAGAATGATTCCATCGGACTTGAAGAATTTTAGGGGATCATGTCTCCTTGACTTTTCCATTGCAACTGCCTTCCAATTTCTCACCCTCCTTTGGTCCAAGGGTTTACATATAGTTGTACTAAATCACTTAATTCTCTTGGTTTTAAATCCATTAATCATGGAACTACTTACCTCGGAAGATGAGACAATGCATATCATACAAATCTCTTTATTGATCTGGTTGAACCCTTTCTCCATACACATCTAATTTATGGCCATAAAAACACTTGTAGTTCATTAAGTACATGGAGTGGGCCCTGGACAGTGTCTATGTGCATCAAATTTCTCATTTACTAATTATGAGTCTTATAAACTTGGGCAAGTTTTGTAACAGTTCTCTAAATTTTCTTATGTGTAGAGTGGGGCAAATGGTACTTACCTAGTTGGGTTGTTGAGAGGATTAAATAAGGCAAGACTTTAAGGCACTTGGAACAGGGGCTAATTCAGAGTAAAAGTTCAAGTTTTGCCTATCATTATTATTATTGCTATTATTATTATTATATTTATTCACTCCATTCTTTTATAGCAGTTGTTGTCTCTGCTGGTTCTTGCACATTTCTTCAACATAAATTCCTGTCTTCCTAAGATTCCGTCTAACTGCTAACTCTTTCAGCCAGTTTTTTTGAATATCTTCAGGCAGTTAGCCTTATCCACACTTGTTTTCTAGCTTTTCTACTGGTTTTTCTTTATATGCAAATCTCCACAGTAGCCCTTTTAGATCAATGGAAATTATTTGTTTACACATCTATCTTGTCTAGTGCATTATAAAAACTTCAACGGCATAGTCCATGCCATATTTACTTTTGAACTTCTAGCACTTTATAAAAATGTTATCTTCTCATTAAATTTAGTAAACTACGAATACTATCCTTCAATGGTTAATGTGTCTGTGTTCCACATAGTATTATTTAAACAAATCAGACACATGACTGTATAAAACAGATGTAAGAAATGAGTCTTAGTGTTGTGTGGCTTCTATAACAATGTTGAAAGCACAATTTTAGACCTACTGATGAGACCAAACCAAAACAAAAACTACAGTGAATCCTTAAGATCAATAACATAATTGTTAAGAGAAAAAAATTCGGAATCAGAGAGGCCCAAGTTTAAGTCTGTAAGTTCTATAACGTGAAAGTTTCTCATCTGGAAAATGGCGTGGCACCTGGTATAAGATTATAATTAGGGGTTTCTATCATTAAATGTCTAACTTAAGAGGTTGAACAGTCTCTTATACTAACTTATAATAATTTATACTATGATTATTTCATTAACCTCTCACCTTTTTGCAAGCTGAACTGACTCTGTCAGTTCTATTCAAATACTCAGACTCATTTCCCTCACCCCAAAATATTCAGATTTCACCTTCACTTTTCAGTGTTTGGAAGTGATATTCTGGGCATGGAAGATAAGGAACAGCGGACCTTTGAGGGAGTATGTCAGGCACAGCAGGATATTTGTGCCTTTAGGGGTATTTTTCACAAACTACAGTTTGGGAGGTAAGAGATATTAAACATTGTGCTTTAAACTAATACACAGAAATGTGATTGCTCTCACTTGAGAATAATAAGAGGCTAAAAGTAGACCAAATGAAAACTTTGAATAAATCGAAACCTTAAATCAATTTAACTAAAACTTTCAATACTTATAATTTATTTGATGGTAGTTATGATGCCAAGTAGTTATCTCAGGATGTGATAAGATCCCCTTGCAGAAGCTATGCAAACTTCTCCCCGTTTGTTGCAAAATTTCCCTTCAGTTTTATCAGAACCTAGAAGCTTCGTGTCTTCTTTCCCACCTGGAGACATATGTAGCCTCTCCTGTGGTCACCAGGCCAATGGTTATCCTTTCCTGGCTAGGCAGCTCTACTACTATCATTGTTATTATTACTACTATCATTATATTATTTTAAGAATGTGCTTTGAGAAAGACACATTAATGTGAAACCAAATCCCTGAGTTTGCTAGCCTAACGTTATTGTGATTAACCATGTCAAACTGTTACCAGTAATGTATTAATAATATTTCCTCTCTGAAATATAATTCTTTCAAATATAAGTAAGTACTTAAAAACTTGGATTCTGTCACAAACAATACACTAACTTTAAAAATGTGTCACCAGTAATGTGTCACCTGACCCTGACACCTGGTTGCACCTCAAGGCCCAGGAAAATAGTCACAGTATCATTGGATACTTACAGCATGAAATGTGAAAGCTACGATAAGCAACAAATGTATCGGATGATGGATGCCCACATGGCACGTTACCTGATCTATGTGATACCCACGGAAAGCATGACTCATAATAATATTCTTGATCTGTATAGATAAATCTGCGAAGAGAATAACAAGCTTTATTTACTTTCCCTTTCTCTTCCTTTTATCTTAATTAAACCCAATTTGTGTGTGTTCAAAACCCTTCCTCTACAGTATCTTCTGATTTTTGCACATGAAGACAAGACAAATTTCTCTTTGGAAAAGCTATGTAAATCTATGATTCCTCCCCAGGTACCACCAACTGGTTCTTCGATTCAAAACATGTCTATAAATTTGACTTAGAAATAGGCCAATCATAAATATAACTGCTTATTTATTAACTATTTATATATTTAAATATTAAAATATGAGTTTCTTTAAGCATATATTTTAGTAAGATTATGTGTCTATCCAGCCATCTGGCTGGTTGTCCATCCATTTACCCTTCCATGTCTATTTGTAATTCTTGTTTGCCCAGGCCATCGTACAAGGAATAAGAAAAATGTGAGCCTTAATTGTCTCAGATTCTGAAACCCCATCAAGGGAATATTTTGGCCCTTTTCCTTGTGTTTTTGTGCTCATATTTTCCTTCCAAGTGATTTTACGGTGTAGATACCACTTTGACTCTGCCTCCTGGGGTCTCAACGCAACTTGCTTTACTGCCAGATGTTCCAGACACAGAAAGGAGTCTCATAACTTCGTTCTCCCCCTCCATCTTTCCTCCTCCTCCTCTTTCTTCTTCTCTTCATACATCATTGGTAAGAGGGGAAGGATTTTCCCTAAAATTGTTTATATTAAAGTATAAATTATCAAATTACTGAATGCTTAACACTGCCACTCCAATATTTGATGCACACACAGAATCAAAATCCAAGGAGAAGGTGTAGCCATCTAAAATACCTTCTAGCTCATTGTCTACATGTAGGCAATTCACATGCCCAGCCCTCTCCTGTCTTCCGTAGAACTTTATGATGGCTTTGCCCTACTCTTGCCTCACAAGTCTGGGATTCTAATCTGCCACAGTTCTGGGATATGTCATTTTCGAAGTTTCTTCCCTGTTTCTCTCAGAAAGCCAGTGGGATCACATGCAGGTGGGGCTCTCACAACATTTTAACTGGTGCTTTATCCCAGGAGCCTTTGCAACCCAGCCCCCTTGCCTGCCCCAGCTGCATGTCTGTGTGTCATGGTGCGTCTCCACAGAAGGGACTCATCTAATTACCTCTTCTATTTTGTTCAGGCTTAAAATGTAGTTCTTTGAAATAATAGATTGAATCAGTTTCCTGCTATAGTGGTTTTTAATCTTTTTGGATCATTGAGAATCTGATAAAATGTTTTAGTAGAAAATGTACATGGATAGAGGATTTTATCTTCCATTTAGTGGTTTCAGAGATCCTGAAGTCCTCCTTGGGTCCAGGTACCTTTTGCTTTAGAGATGTTATTAATATTTATGTAAACACCTTGCCTCCTATTACTAGAAATGAAAAAAATTTTCTTTCATCTCTCTTCTGGATTCATTCAGAATTCAACACAATAAACTTTGTCATTGTAGCCAAGGAAATTAGTTAAGTTCTTATATTCCATTTCATCTTTGGAAAGGAGAGGAATTTTTATGTAAAATGAACAAATGAGCCAAGTGCTATGGCTCATGCCTGTAATCACAGCACTTTAGGAGGCCAAGATAGGAGGATCGCTGGGTGCCAGGAATTTGAGACCAGTCTGGGCAACACAGTGAGATGCCCCACCCTCTACAAAAATTTTTTTTTTTTGAGACAGTCTCACTCTGTTGCCCAGGCAACAGTGCCATGGCGTCAGCCTAGCTCACAGCAACCTCAAACTCCTGGGCTCCAGCAATCGTTCTGCCTCAGCCTCCCGGGTAGCTGGGACTACAGGCATGCGCCACCATGCTGGGGTAATTTTTTCTATATATTTGTAGTTGTCCAGCTAATTTCTTTCTATTTTTAGTAGAGACAGGGTCTCGCTCTTGCTCAGGCTGGTCTCGAATTCCTGAGCTCAAACGATCCACCCGCCTCGGCCTCATAGAGTGCTAGGAAAAAAAATTTTTTTTAAATTAGCCCAGGTGTGGTGGTGTGCTCCTGCAGTTCCAGCTACTCAAGCGGTTGAGGCAGTAGGATCCCTTGAGCCCAGGAGTTCAAGGCTACAGTGAGCTATGATTGGGCCACTGCCCTTTAGCTTGGGTGACAGAGTGAGAACCTGTCTCTATAAAAAATTTTTTTAAATAAAATAAAATGAATAAATGATAGATAGATATTTTCTTTCTTTTATGACTTTTTTGAGAAACATTGGTAGGATGAAATAGTGGAAATAAATAACTGCAGTTAGGGAAAAAACAAGGAAAAAAAAAGCATTAGTATGATATGGTAATAATAAGGTAGCTAGAATGTTCCAAATCACATATAATAAATAAAATATTGCATCTTATAAAGGAATAGTTTAATAGCATTATAAGAATGTAAATAACACCTTTGAAGGGGCAGGTAACAAGTTTGAGAAAATAAATTGCATAAGTTAAAGTATCATGGCTACTCTAAATTACTGATATGCAGTAGCTGTTCAGAATTGGCCAATGTATTGTGGAAGGACATCATATTAGAAAGCAGAGAGCAATAAACGTTAAAGGACACGTGTGCTGTACAACTATAGCTACAATTACGACAAAGAAAACATTGAGAAAGAAAGATGGAATAGTAAAGGGCAATGAGATAGCAGTGACGACATTCTAGCAAAACAGTAAGTTCAGTAAATTTTACATTTATGATGGGGCTAATTTGTCCCATAAGGAAGTACTTTGTTCATGAGACAGTTCTTTGTTTACTCAAAAGACTACTACCCAGCTGCAGTTGAGAAGCATCATTTTCTTCAAAAGTTTTAGACTTCTTATATAGAAAAATAAGGTTTTTTTATGCACAGTCCATAAACTTGTCTGATTGAAAAGCATCTCCCATTTACCAGAAAGCCGAAGAGTGAAAGCTGGCATATTGTGCTGAACCTGTTTCATGCTGTACATCCAGGAAAGTTTGGAGAGGGACGTTTTGTCAAGATGCTAGTTTTTAGTTCCATCACAAGACCGTTTATTTTCCATCACACACTGCAAGAAGCAGCCCTGCACTTAACTATTTAGCCAACGAAGGCTAAAGCAATTAGGCTCATCACTTTTTTGATGTCCTAGAAGAGAGGGTTGAATGAATCTCAGCTGCCCTGTGGTGATGGAAATATAGTTCCAGCTGACTGCAGATATTTTTACAGTTGTCTCTCCTTAGTTTGAAACTCTCCAAAAAATAAAGATTGGCCTCCCTGAACTTTTAAAAAAAATTATCCAAGGACTAAAAATCATGTTAGTTCTGTTTAATGCACTCTACTGATTAATGCATTTCCTTAACTTGAGTTTAGCACCTTGAAAAATTATAGATGCAACACCTACTTATGAAGATTTCTTCTACTTTAATACTTTTGAAGTCTTTAAATTTGCCTTTAAATCTCTTCACTATTTAACTGATTAGTTTCCTCAAAGAATACTGTCCTTTTTATGATAATTTTCTTTTCTTCCTGGAAGTGATTCAGGTAGTGAAGGGTTCTTGAAATACTGTGAGGATATGAGCTACATAAAACGAGAAAATGGGAACTGAGCTATGAATTTAGAAAGAGAATTTGTAATATGAGGATATATGCAAAAAAAGACCATCAGAGGAAGTCAGGTAATCCGCAGGGCTACATTTTCCCCTTTGCTGTCGGTTTAAGCGAGCCTTTCCTCTCATGAAGGGAAATTTCTCGCAATTACTATTTATTAGCTGAGGACTGATTTTTTTCTTGCTTAAGGTTAAAGATGGAGCCATCTATTCACTCAGAAGCATGAAGAAGGTGGAGGTGGAGAGAGAGAGAAAGGGAAAGGAGAGAAAATGAATACATTGTGTTGATCTAATCATTGGTGGAGGAGGATCTATTGAGATTTGCTAAAATTATCTCTTCATCACGTCTTACTACTTTTGCCAGTAGGATTGAATCTGACTTTTGATGTGATGGATAGAAACTCTTTTTTTTTTCAGTTGAATGATTTAGAGATAAATGAAGATAAAGATGATGTAGCTATTATATTAACCTTAGCCCATCCATAACAGAAGCTGCAGAATAAATGCAAAGGGAACTATGCCAAGTCTTGGCTGCACAAATCACGTGGTAGGGACATGCCCGTGGGATTCTTCCGAACACAACCCCTTATCTCTGTGCCATGAATTCATACAGCAATGGGGGGCAGATCTAGCAAAAGACATGTTATCATCACGTCCCTTCATATCTTTCATTTCTTTATTCGAGGAACATTTGATATTGGTTCCATAATTGCCATGTGGTCAGGTGTCAAGAATTTTGATGTCTAGCGGGTTTCTGTGCATTTAGCCAAAAGTGTTCTTAACATCAGTAATTTACATATAATTCCACTTTAAAAAGTCTAGCTAAAAAAGGAGAAGAAATGAAAGAAAAACCTAGATAGTTTATAGTCCCTTAATCCATTTTTTAAATTAAACTTCCAGGATTTCAATGACAATTTCTTGGCATTTTTTTCAAGACTTACTCGTACACATTCTGTGTTCCTGCCACATTCCAGGAAAACACGAGGAAAGACGGACAAAAATCAACTCTGCTATGAACTCGCCTTTCCTACATTTTTAAAATGTCTGGATTTTTTGTTGTAATCACCCAAACATTTTTCTCATAGTCAAGGAAGCTTGAAAATGATTATATTGAATAAGAACGATAATTTTTTCCCTGAAGTCTCAAGTAGAGACTGGAAGAATGCCCTTTCTCATCAGCTGGGAGATATGTTGTTTAAGTAATTGAATCTCTCCCATTCTTCACCCGGGTAAGAGTTATCTATATTCTCACAGGCTCTTTTTTCTTAGGCCATTGTGAAAACTTCTTTAGGCAGTTTTAATTTCATTTTCCTCTTTCCTTCTAATTGACTATCTTGAATCAAGGAAAGTTGAAATCTACTTCTGAGTTTAAAAAATAAAAAAAAGCAAGTTGGTTGAATATCGACCTATTCAAATGGACAGTACATTATGCCCGGGGCATTTAACTTCTTATCCCAAATAACTTCCTGTTTCCAAGGCCCTCTTTTACCTCCCACATGTGCTCCTTTAAGGCATCTTATCCTAATAAAGCCTCAATCCGGGGAGAGGAAACTTTCCCACATGAATGGTTACTTTCCCAATTTTCTTGTGAAAATTTTCCAAATTTTTCCCTTGGCTCTGTGAGAACAGGGGCACGGCTCCCCTTTCAGCCATGCCCTGGATTCCAGAGATCCCTAGAGAACAGAAATAGTAAAACTCAGCCTTGGACTTTTGTAAGAACTTGGGTCCAGTCAAACGCTGTGAAGATGGAGGAGTTTCAGGTGAATTTTACGTGGGAGAAATCCCTCATTGTCCAGAAGAGCTAGGAGGAAAGCTTAAATGCAGACAACTTCTGATAGCAGATATTACTTAAAGTGGGAAAGGAAAGGGTACGAAGTGGAAAATTGAGCATAAAAATAAAGGAAGGTCTGATCCAATTTTTATATTCAGAGGAACTCTAAATATATTTTAAAGAGTATTTTAAAGTCACATGGGCCATGCCAGTATATGACAATGTACTGGAGCAAGGCCCAGACGGAGATCATGGCTGAATCACCCCATGACAACTGTCATAACCTGTTAGGACAGCAAAATCATTTTATTTGCATAGGCATAATGTAGGAAGTATACGTGTTCTGAAAAGCCACAACAAAAGTATTTCTCTAGAGGCTGTGCAAAGTTCATCTAGTGATAGTACCTTTGTACAGCATCTACAGAAAATCAGGTAGGGAGAAAGGGTTACTTTTATCTCAATCTTCAAGCTTACTTACAACCTAAAATAATGCTGTGCTTTCTTGGTGCACAACCTGTTTTAAGATGTCAACCATCCTTCATGTATGTCCCTCGCACGGCCAGGCCTGGCCCACACTCAGTGACAGGACAGAACTTCTACTCACAGACACATTCCACCCTCTTCTCTATCCTTCACATTTGCCTTTCTTCCTTCTTGTGGTTAATTCTTCTTTTTATTTTTTTAAAAATTATTACAATAGATTTAGGTGGTACAAGTATTTTTTTGGTTACAAGGATGAATTGTAAAATGCTGAAGTCAGGATGTTCATTGTACTTGTCACCAGAATAGTGTACGTTGTACCTGTACCTGATTTTGTTCCTTACTCTCCTCCTGCCCTCTCCCCTTCTTAGTTTTCAGTGTCCATTACACCACTTTATGACCATACTTGTAAGTGAGAACATGTGGTATTTGTTTTTCCATTCCTGAGACACATCACTTAGGATAATGGTCTGCCGTTCCATCCAAGTTGCTGCAGATGACATTATTTCACTCCTTTTTATGTCTGAATAGTATTCCATGGTACATGTATATCACATGTTCTTTATCTACTCATCAGTTGATGAGAATTTAGGTTGATTCTATATCTTTGCAATTGTGAATTGTGCTGTGATAAACATGTGGGTGCAGGTGTCTTTTTGATAAAATGACTGCTTTTCCTTTGAGTAGATACCCAGTGGTTGGATTGCTGGATAGAATGGTAGGTCTCCTTTTAGTTCTTTGAGGAATCTCCACACTATTTTAAAGGTTGTACTAGTTTACATTCCCACCAACAGTGTATAAGCATTCTCTTTTCAGTGGATTGGCCCCAATATCTATTGTTTTTTGACTGTTTCATAATGGTCATTCTGAGAGAGGTAAGGTGGTGGTAACTCATTTTGATTTTAATTTGCACTTCCCTGATGATTAGTGATGTTGAGCATATTCTCATATGTTTGTTTGCCATTTGTCTATCTTCTTTAAAAAAAAAAATCTGTTCGTGTCTTTTGCTCACTTTTTGATAAGGTTATTTGTTTTTTTCTTTCTGATTTGTTTGAGTTCTTTGTAGATTTCAGATATTAGTTCTTTGTTGGACATATAATTTGCCGTTCCTCCTCATGGAGGTCAATTCTATGTGACAACTTGGCTGGGCCACAGTGCCCAGATTTTTGGTCGCACATTATTCTGGGTGTTTCTGTGAGGGTGTTTTTGGATGCGATTAACATTTAAGTCAGTGGGCTTTGAACAAAGCAGATTGCCCTCCATGCTGTGGATGGGCCTCATCCAATTAGCTGAAGGACTGCCTAGTACCAAACTTAACCTTACCCAAGCAAGATGGAATTTTCCAGCCTGGTGGCCTTTGGACTTGAACTGCAATATCAGCTCCTCCCTTGGTCTCTAGCCTGATGTCCCAGCATAAAGATTTTGGACATGCCAGATCCATAGTTGCATGAGCTAACTCTCAGATCTCTCTCTCTGTTTGTCTTTCTATATATGTACACCCCCCCATATTCCCATATTTATTCATACATGGGTACATGTGTATATACACACATATACATATTGTTTCATTTCTCCAGAGAAATCTAATATATCCTCTTCCTCCTTCCCTCTTTTGTCCAATTCATGTTGCACTCACAAAATGCTTTCATTAGCCACAGGTTATGGTGAAGTGAGAATCTGTCAGGTCAAAACATTATCTAGTCCTAAAAGGAAAAATGAAAACCTTGAGCTGACCACAAAAATGAAATGTATCACTGATTGAAACTAAAATCAATTAAATCTTGTCAATATATTTATGACATTTATATACCAATCATTATCAATTAATTTCCAAAGGATATTTAAATAAATTAGTAGTATGTGCTCATTTCTGTTTTGTTTCAGCTAGTTTTTATAAAACAGAGTTCTCTGAAAAGTATACCATTGAGAGGATAACAGAATGAAAAAAATCACGGTCAACTTTGAGAGGTATTCAGCCTGGGGAGAGGGTAGCAAAGACTCTCTGGTACTAGTCTTCAGACACAGTGTGCTGCCCTATGGGTTCCTTCTCTTATTGATCACCCAGAGTGAACCAGAGTGATGTTTGCAATACTTCCTTTCTTAAAACTTTTTTGTGGGCTTCCTTTTGTCAGGTGGATATACTCTAAGACATTTAGCTGAGACTACAAAGCTCTCCACCATCTAAATTAGAAACCAGTTTCTGTTTACCTCTTCCTCCCCAATCCACCCTACTTCAGCCACCAAAAGTGCATTGAACTTCTCCAAAAGGTCATGTGAGTTCACACCTCTCCTTTGCATTCACTCTTCCGTGTTCTCTGAACGCCCTTTCCCCTTGGAGGCTCTTGCTTCCATGAATAATCCCAGCTCAGGCAATTCATCTGCTGTAGATTTTCCAAATCTCTGAAAGCTGTATTAGATTTTTCTCTAATTCCATATTGCATATTTTCATTAAAATATTTTCAACCAAGGTGCATTTTATAAAGTTTATCTCTACATGGCTAGATTCCGAACCCCTTCAAGGAAGTGCCTGTTCCTTACATATCGTTGTACACCCTGTACCCAGCAATACCTGGCAATTGGCAAGTATTCTTTGAAAGGCTGGAAAGGAATATGAGCACAGATCTGACAGGATTAACCTGACACTCGCATTAGTAAGTAGACCTTTTACTAACTTCAGGTAGCTCCCACTCACAGGAGTGAAAAAAGGAAGTTTTTCAGCAGAAATACAAAACTAAACAAAAACACGCACACAAACAATAGAGTTTCTCATTAAACAGGAAAACTTTATACTCATTTTCTTTTTAGAAGGAATTAGAGATAGAAGAGTGATTAAGAAATTAAAGTAAAAAATATCATAAGCATGGAGAAATGTGGAGTTCTACCCTTCTATTCTATCTCAAAAGGAAAGAAAGAGGGACTTAGAGAAAAAGGGACCAAGAGACTGTGGGAGGCGTCATGGAGGAATCACCCTAGCCAAGACCAACAGCAAGGGAATGAAGAGAATTTCAAGGAAGCAGGAAGTCTCGAGTCTAAAGCTCTTTTTAAATCTCTCTTATAGACAAAGTTTGGAATAATAAGCTTCAGGTTTACTTCAGTGTTTAAATTCCAGGGTCGTTATCACTCAATATCCAAATACATTTTCAGCTTGTAACTGCTCTGAGGCTCAATTAATCTTAGCTTTAAATTATTATACTGAATGGAATAATTATGCTGTATTCTGAAAATCTTTTTCATGGTTGTTAATATAAAGAATATTTCATATAGAATAAAATTCTAAATTGGTTAAGGTGGAAAATTGTCTTCTTAATTTAATGTAACAGTAAATACTTTCTGCATTCTGAAGTGTGAGCAAAAATTTGTCTTTGGGGTGGGTACTTTCCCTTTATTCTGTGAGGAGATACTTCATGAACTTTGGAGTCTTTCAGATATGAAACATAGACCTACCCACACTGTTGGGGAAACTTTCTCTATACCTGTAATCTAAGTGTTCACTTTTTACAAACATAAACTGGCTGGCATAGTGGTAACCACCTTCTGTACCTAGAAGAATGTTATTTTTCTTACAAATGGGGTTGGACTATACTGTCTTTGTAAAAGAGACAGGGAGACGTTGGTTGAAGAAAACAAAATTTTACTTAGGCAGAAGGAATAAGTTTAAGAGATCTGTTGTACAATATGATGACTATAGTTAATAATGTATTATAATCTTGAAAATTGCTAAGAAAGTAGATTTTAAATGTTCTCTTTACACAAAATGATAAGTATGTGAGAGCATGCATATGTTAATTAGTTCAATTTATTCATTTCAAAATGTATGCATACTTCAAAACTGACATGCACAATAAATATATATCATTTTCATTTGTCAAAAACCAAGTGATACATATATAAAAATAATTCTTCAATAGAAAAGCACTTAAGGCATATGAACAGAAAATTCCCAAAGGAAAAAAGTATAGAAGTACAAGTTCACTAGTAATCAAAAAATACAAAATAAACAGTGGTGAAAATGTACTGTAAACATTATAAAATCGGATAATATACATAGTTGATAATGAGTTGAACCATTATCAACAATCAAACAACCACTGAATGCATTGCTGTGTCACTTGGTATAATATTTATAGGCTGTTTTGTTAAGTTAGAGGGCAAATTAAAATCATAATTATATAAATAATGGAAAATAAATGGTACTATATATTCTATAGCTATGAAAAAATAGAAACAACTTAAATTTCTAATAATAGAGGATTACTTTGGCAAATTATATCTATAAAAATAAATATCACATAGAAATTTTTAAAAATTTCTATTGTAAAATATCCATTTATTATTACTAAATGGGAAAAAGAGGTAAGAAAATATGCATATCATAAAGTATTTATTGGGGGCAGTCATTTAGGGTAGAATTTGAGAGTGTGGGTTGTGAAGTCAGACTGTCTGGGTTTGAATCTCTTTCCCATCACTTTTAGCACATGAAATAACATTACTTAACTTAGTAGTACCTCTCTAAGCCTTAGTCTACATATCTGTAAAATAAAGGCATACTGGTGTCCATTTTAGAGTATTGTCATTAGGATTGTGTGATAAAATCCATGTAAAGCACATAGCAGAGCGTCTGAAACACAGAAACGCTCAATAAATGTTAGGGGCTGCTAAAAAAAAAAGAAGAAGAAGAAGAAGAAAAGAAAAATTACTCTTTCTTGGCAATTTTTTTCTGACCAAGCCTGCTCAGGTCTAAACACCTTGGATTCACCTTTAGCTTTTCCTTTTCACTCACAATCTGCATTCAATCCATTAGCCAAACAGGAATCTTCCTTCAAAATACTGCTACTCCATTGCTAGCTTCTAGAAGTAATTTCCTGTCATCTCTTCCTGGCACTATTTCAAAGACTTTCTAATGAGTCTCTCTGCCTCCGTCTTTGCCCTACACTGTGTTCTCAACACAGCAGCACAAGTTATATCACTCTCATCAAATCTTCAGTGTCTTCCCATTGCACTCAGAGTAAAAGGCCATGTCTTTAAAATGGTCTTTGTGACACTATAAGTCTGCACCCACTCTAGAACGATGTTCTGATAAAGATCCTTCTCCCTCATTCACTCTGTTTAAAGATCCTACAGCCTTCTTGCTGTTTCTCTGACACTCCAGGTAGCCCTACTTCAGGGCCTTGGCTCTTGCTGTGCTTTCTGCCTGGAACATTGACTCATCTCCTAGTTAGCTGCATGGAAACCCCCTTACATCTCACAGATCTTTGCTCAATTATATTTTCTAAGTGAATCTTTTCCAGACAATCTTCATCTATAACTGTAAACCTTCTTGAGTACCTATTCACTTTTCCTGCTTTAGTTCAATGATTTACTCAATATTACTTTGTGTTTTTAGTACACTATACTCCAGTTTGAATTTTTATCTTCTAAAATTTATTATTGCAGTGGTCCCCAACCTTTTTCGCACCAGGGACCAGTTTCATAAAAGACAAATTTTCCATGGACAGTGGGGGTAGGGGAATGGTTTGGGGATGATTCAAGTGCATGACATTTATTGTGCAGTCAAACCTCTCTGCTAATGATAATCTGTATTTGCAACTGCTCCCCAGCGCTAGAATTACCGCCTCAGGCCCACCTCAGATCATCAGGCATTAGATTCTCATAAGAAGGGTGCAACCTAGATCCCTCGCATGCGCAATTTACAGTAGGGTTGGCGCTCTTATGAGAATCCGATGCTGCTGCTGATTCGACAGTAGGCGGAACTCAGGTGGTGATGTGGGCGATGGGGAGTGGCTGTAAATACAGATGAAGCTTCCCTCATTGGCCACCCCCCATCACCTCCTGCTGTGTGAGAATTTTTCTTGGGGGATGTGGATATTTGGAGAGGCTACACTGGCTGAGCTGTGTAGACCAATGGTGACCCTGCCCTCCTCAGACTCAGGGATAGGCAACATCTTGCTGACAGTATCACTATATAAACACACTTCTATTTATATTTAGAACCGACTTCACTCTGGCTGTTTAATGAATGTATCGCTTTCAGGATAATTGCATAGCATATGAGCTCTGAGTGTGTCTTCATTACAAATAAACATGCAAACAACTAAATAAATAGAAAGGTAAAAGCACCATGATTATTTCATAGAATCAGATCTAAAAAAGTAGGCTTCTCTGGCTTCCCAGGTGGGCTACTGTAATTGAGAGATAATTAAGGCCACTACATTCATTCAAGCATTCTGTTAGATTGGCCTGCTAGCTTCAGTCATCTCTCGGGATCAGTATACAGATATCTAATCTACTAATTGTTAAATGTCATGGGAGGTGCATTTTGTCCTAAGTCTACCCTGTTGTGATGGGTGCAGAGTTGCCTGTGATAGCACACTAAAGTAAGCCTTAGGACAATGTCTTGTTGTTCACAGTGGCTGTTAATATTTTCAGAACTACTGTCTAATTTCTGAGGATACATCTCAAGTTCCAAAGGTATTGAAGCACTTAGGGAAGTTTTGGTGAGCTCTTGAATGGCAATAAACCAACCTCACAAAAGAGAGCAACCAAGACCCCCAAACAAGCTAAAAAAAAAAAAACCACAGAAGCATAATTTAATACTGCTTGTAGTGGATTTTAAAGTAAGAAATATAGTTCAATTCACTTAAAAAATAAGGATCCTTGCACTATAAGGAAATAGACAATATTTTAAAATATATTATATATTCAACAATATGGCAAGAGAGGTGATCTGGGGAAAAAGAAAAAAGAAGTAGAAGCGAGTGGATGTTAAGTGAAAGTGCCTCAGAAGGGGTCATATTCTCTCACCATCCCCACCTCCTCTTTTTTTTTATTTATTTTTTGTTTTTTTTATTTCAGCATATTATGGGGGTACAAATATTACGGTTATGTATATTGCCCATACCCCCACTCCTCCCACTTCCTCTTTATTTGTGGACTCTGATCTCCAGCTTCACACAGGAGATGGTGTATTTACAGCTCACTCTCAGCCTCAATTCAAGGTCATTATGGTGACATTTGGTCATGTTAGAACACCATCTTGTGCTTTCAAATAAGTCACGTGAAATCCAACATGTCCAAAATAGAATTCACCATCTTCACCATTTACAAGAGCTATATCTCCCCTTATCTTAATGTCACCTTCTTTGAGACGTAAAATCTCAGGGCGATGTTTTTGCACTTTCTTCTACATTGATTTAGTTGTCAAATCTTGTTGAATTTGCCATTAAAATAGCATTTTAAAAAATGTTCACTTTTGCATTCCCCCTGGTGGAACTTCACGGCTTTTCGATGTCTATTGCAACTGATCTCTTTGCTGCCAACATCTTTTTCTTTCTTTCCTGGATCCTGCTATCAGCATTTTCTTACCATGACAACAGTTCTCCATCTTTTATGTGCTGTGACACTCAAGATCAATGACTTTCACATGAGCAACACACTTCCAAGAACACAGCCAGGTTTTGACATATTGTATACATAAATGAAGCAAATATTGCACTTTTTCAGTGTGATATTCATTAAAGTATTTTAAAAGCATGAATGATACCAGCCATCGAAAAATACAAAAAAGTGTCCTTTAACCGAATAAATAAATAAATATGGCAATTTTGATTTTAAACATTTGTATTTTTATATGAAATATTCAAAATATGCAGAAAGCAATGAAAATAATATAATACACATCCATGTATCAACCACCCATATTAACAGATGTTAACATTTTTTTATATTGGCTTCAAAGTTTTCTTTTATGTTTTAAAGAAAAAAATAAAGATACAGCTAAAACTGGGCTCCCATTCATTCCCCTTCCTTTCCTCCCTGGAGGCTGAAGTTTTGTGTTTAATTACCATACATACATACATTGTACTTCTTTGTATGTTTATATACATACGAAATTTATATTATTCTTCTTAAATTTTTTACATCACTTGTATTACATTACATCTTCCCTTTACAACCTACTTTTCTTGGTCAACATATGTTGACACATGTTGACATAGTTCATCTAATCAATTGTCTTATGGGATTCTAATATTCAAATAAACCAGATTACTTATACCTTCCTCTACTGAGGCATAGTAATTTAGTTTCACTTCTCTCATTATTTCACTGTTACAATTACTGCTGCAACAAACATTCTTGTTCACTTATAGGAGACTTTCTAGAGTAAGTCCACTTTAGAAAGAAAGACTCTTTGTACTGTGGAGTATATATCTAGAAGTTATTTCCTAAATTTAGGGCACATACTTTTCAGGTTTACTAGATATTACTGAGTTGCTCTCCAGTTGGTTCTATCAAATCATTCAATAGCATCATATAGGATTTCTTTCCCTTATTGTCACAAACATTGAGTGATTAATAGTTTTTCCAGTCTGATGAGTTGCAATGGAATTTAATCATTGGTTTAATTTGCATTTGCCTGATTCCTACTGATATTGCAGGAATGTATTCATATGTTTATTAGTGATTCTCATTTTCTTTTCTGTGAATGGCAGAATACTCAGAATACTCACAATTGTTGCCCACTTTTCTACTAGGCTGCTTGTCTTTTTCTTTTGTTCATTAATATATTCTATATTTTAATCTCTTATAAATATATGCGATATATAGATTCAAAATATTTTCTTCTAGTCTATAGTTTGTTTTCACTTTATTTATGGAGTCATTTGTTGATGTTAGTTTATTTGTTTTTTTTTTCTTTTTATTTCATCATATTATGGGGGTACAAATATTGTTAAGGTTACATATATTGCCCCTGCCACCTCCCCCCCACCCCCAGGCAGAGCTTCAAGCATGTCCATCCTCCAGGTGGTGCGCATCACACTCATTATGCAAGTATGCACCCTTCCTCTCCTCCCCCTCCCACCTGCCCACCACCCAATAAAAGTTTTGTTGTTGTTTTTTTGACATTTTGGTTATATTTTATATCTTTGCCTCTCCCTAAGAAGGGTTAGAGGTATGCCCTTCCACGCCACATGCTCGCCACATCCCTAAAATGTGGGTCCACCACCCCATCCCTGGTGAGCACTACTGCCATTCGAGCCCCATAGTTTTAATCAGTCAGTACCAATTTGATGGCAAGTAGATGTGGAGCCCATTTTCCTGATCTTGTGTCACCTCACTTTGGATAATGGGCTTAAACTTAATCCAGGATAGTATAAATGGTGCTAGCTCGCTGTCATTTCTTAGAATTGAGTAATATTCCATTGTGAGCATATACCAAATTTTGATTATTCACTCATGAATTGACGGGCACTTGGGTTGTTTCCATGTCCTTCAATAGTGAATTGTGCTGCCATAAACAATCGGGTGCAGATGTCTTTATAATAGACTGTCTTATGCTCTTTTAGTTTATTTGGTTTTTTAAAAAATTTTAATTGAGTCAACTTTATCAATCTTTAGTATTTCTTATTTCTTTACTTAAGAAAAGCTGTCCAACACTGAAGATATATCTTATCTTATATTTTCTTTTAAATGTTTTAAAATTATTTTGTATTAAAAAAATCTTAATTCAAATTAACATGAGTATATATATCTGTGCACACATGGTTAATTTTATCATTCATATTTGTATGTTTATGATCTCAACACATTTATTGAGTAGCCCATCATACTTTCACTGACTTGTAATGCCATATCTATCATATGTCATGCTTCCTGATGTATATATGGGCCTGGTTTTTGGTCAAATATATATTTTAACAAAATAATCTTATGTAAAAAATAAAATGTCCACTTATGCTTTATGTGCTTTTCTATATGTATATATTTTATAATAAAAAAATTTTAATTACATTTTTGAGCTTTTTTTCAGGCCTTAATAATGTATATGATATGACTTTTAAAAAGCAAGTATATATTATTAAATAAAAACTATACAATTCTTATTGTATTTAAAAAATATAAATACAGTAATTGAATTTGTATCATCTTAATATGTCGTTCACAATATGAATGTAATATGCCAATTTCACATTCATAATTATTTTGTCTTTGGTTTTGTTAGCCTGAATAATTCTATAATTATAATGACTTAATAATATTTATAGAATGATTCTAACCTAGGTACAATGCTGAAGTGAATGCTCTTTGAATGGATATTTTAAATTCTTTCCTGCCTTTCTAAATGATTTATAGTTTAAAATTGGAAGTTATTATAAATATAATAAATTAATATTAGTACTAGCACTAATAGCATAACAGTGAAGGTTTTCAGCTATTGCTGCATCATGGATAAGCTGGCTGTGGGTGAGCACAATTCTGTGACAGCATCCTGTAATTTTGGCCTCTCTTACATAAATATTTTGAATGCAAGTAATTGGGAGAGACATTATTATAGGTTCATACTTAATATTTTGGCAGAGATATTTACTGTGCCCTGAATATCCATGAGTTCCCCTACATTCCCTAACCCTCTTGCAGTGATGTGAGGCCATAGGACTAGTTCTAGAGAATGGGCCCTGAGCAGAAGTGAGACATGGTCACTCTGAGCCAAGCCATCCGAGAGCTGGTGTGTGACGCATCAGTGCTCTATTTCTCTGTTGCAGCAAACATTGAAGTGTGCATTGCATATGGTGTCATTATGATATGTAAAAGCCTGGATCCCAGAGCTTGGAGAGCTGCTATTGGAGGGATATCATTCAATTCAGTTTAATCCATAAAGCAGTGGTCTTTGCATACAAAAGAAATGCTTTCTATGTGTTAAGCACTGATATTCCATGATTTGTTTGCACTGATATTCCACAGTATAACATACCCATCTCAACCAATGCAAATATCGCTCAGATGGATGTATTTCTTGAGGTGCAGGTGGGAGTTACATAAAATCACTAAAAGATTAATTTCTATCATGTTATAAGGAAATTTAAAATAAATACATTCTGGCTGTGCAGAAGCTTTTTAATTTGATCAGGTCCCATTTATTTATCTTTGCTGCTACTGTGA